>JBCEWC010005553.1:0-24727 GCA_038996855.1 Solanum aculeatissimum
CCAAGTATATCCATACAGTGGGTGACACGGACCGTTTAACCTTACACGGTCCATGTAGTCGTCGTTGGGCATGCCGATACCCAGTTAGCAGGAAAGAAGTTTGTTCCAAGTATATCCATACAGTGGGTGACACGGACCGTTTAACCTTACACGGTCCATGTAGTCGTCGTTGGGCATGCCGACACCCAATTTTCTTATTTCGCGTAGGATTTGTTTCTAAGTCGTATAAATACATTTTTGAGGTCGTGTTTATGGTATTATTGACTGCTGAACATAGAATGGAGGAGATATTGTGCTTGCCACGTTATTTTTGCAAATATTTGCTACGTTTGATCCGTTGAATTGAAATTGCAAGCTGTAGTTTCATTGATCATTCAATCGTAAGTGTGATTCATATCTTATTCATCTTGTTCTAGTTCAGATTCTTCAAGCATGCTACGCTAAACCCGCAACTAGGGTTGTGGGGACCATGATTATCAAAGAAGATAGGCAAATTTAGGGCTAACGTCAGAAGTGATTATCATATACACCATAAGATGTCTTCAATTGAACTTAAACCTTGATGAGTCGACGCATTGGGGTAACCCTGTATTCACTGTTTGTCCGAAAGGAAGGTAGTGATTAGGAAAAGACTCTTGTGGCAGAATTTGTGGTTGTTAACCTAGTCTAAGTACTCGAGACCGGAAGGTGAGAGTATCCTGGAGTGGAAAGTAAGAGTAAAACGAGCGAAACGTTCTAAGACTGGAAGGTAAAGAACGATATACACCTAAGAGGGACCGGAAGGTGAATTAGGTAATAACTATTTACTTACTCTGTATATGTGATCACTATCGTGAAAGATCTAAGTTTGAATATTGGAATTGGTGCCATGGGAACCACAAACCTAGTCTAGCAAGTCATTGTTGAATCTCAATAGTCATTGTAGATAGAAATCAGTAGACTACGTGTGTTAATTAGTTTAAACATTATTGCAAAAACTCTCATTTTTATTATGCATTGTTATTTTGGAATTAGTAATTACACGTGAGACGACGTACTATTAGCTGTATTTTTACGCCTTCCCTGTGGGATCGACCCCAACTCTTGTTGGGTTCTATATTTGGTCAACGACCGTTTTGCACTTCATTTAGGGTGTGAGTTTGGGCGTATCAAATTTTGGCGCCGTTGCCGGGGAATACAGCGAAGATATAGTTTATTAGTGCTAGTTTTAGTGTAATTCTGTTTTTTGATTTTACGTTTTTTTGTTTTGTTTGTTAGTACTGCAGGAGATAGGTTGTGTATGCCCGTCACCCGTAATAAAAGTGAACCTCTAATCGTCTACGACCCAGAGCTACAGAGATCTATCAGAAGAATGAACGCATAGGAGCGAGAGGCGGCAAAAATTAACCCTTAATGTCGAGAATAGGGGCCATGATGGGATTGGAATTCATGATCTTGATGGTGAGAGAGTTCCACCGGTGGTCCCTCCTCAGCATCACGTTGGAGTTAGACCACCTCCTCCTATGCAACCACCTGTTCCCCAACAGCCATGAGCAAGATATGATGAGGAAGATGGCGTTGGGGCTACAGGAGCAATTGTCTTGCCGCCACTGCCCACGAGGGTGAAGTTTACGATCACCAGCACTATGTTGCAGATGCTGTCGCTGAAGGGTTTGTTTACGGGACAACCACATAAAGATGCCAACTAGCATCTCATGAACTTTGTCTCAACCTGCCAGTCCTCCGAAATCCCAAGAGTTAACCAGCAGACTATCAGAGTAAGGCTATTTCCGTTGTCTCTGTCTGAGGAGGTAACCAAGTGGCTGAATAAGCTCCCCTACGATTCTATCCACACATGGGGTGAGCTGAAGGAGGCATTTCTAGAGAGATTCTTCCCAGCATCTGCAAAACTTAAGCTGAAGGATGAGATAGGTGTGCACATGCCTTAGCCTTATTCTTGAAAAATAACACTAAACAACACGTTAAACCCACAGATTTGCTTGAGAACTTACAAAAATTCCATGTAAACATCGTTATAGAAGTCATATTTTCATGACTCATCAACATCCTCAACTTAGAATTATTGCTTTTCCTCAAGAAATGACCATAAACAAACATAACGACACACAAATACAAGCCTCAAACTGGAATCATATAATAACCCCTAAATCAATCACATATGCCCAAAAAGTAAGCTAACAATATACTTGCACCCAAACAGACTTACATAGATCAAGTTAAGCATTACACCATATTCAGTTGGTCCACATAAGCTCAAGAACAAAGAAGACAAGTTGGGTTAGTAACCAAACAATGCACGAATAGTGCCCTTACTACAAAGAAGTCCCACTCACAACATATACATACAACGTAGAGACTGGAATGTAGACACTCGCGCTCATAAAGGATTTCCAACTGACCCACGAGTACAAACCATATGCTTGCCCTTATTTTCACCATTTTAACTCCCGAATGACCTTTTTAGGATCACTTTAGGACTTTTACAGCTTGCAACGTAGGCTCGGGCTAGGGTGTGGTGCATTTAGGGTCACAGTGACTAATTTGTCCCTCCAAGACACTACTTTGGCTTAGCCCTCTACTTTTGATATCCAAATTCTTATTGTCCCCCTACTTTCTTTATTGTTGGGAGTGCTTTCCACTTTTCTTCATTCTTTTTCTCTTTTAATTTATTATTATTATTATTATTTATTATTTTTTTATACTTATGGTCACACTCCCAAGATTTTCCTTTCCTCTCATCACTTAACTCTTTTCCCATTTTCCTCTTCTGATTTTTCCCTCAATAGCCATCCCCAATTTAGACTTTTGGCCTAGGATGAGGTGCACAATGTCTTCTTAGAAGGACCAAGGCCAATAAAAGCCACCCTTAACTTAGGATTTTGGCCTAGATTGAGGTTCATGATATCCTTGGAGAGACCTGGGCCAAGTCAGGATTCACAAATAAACGAGGGAGGTGAGTTGGGTGATTATAAAGATAAGGTTTATTCAGGCTCAACTTTTTGGTTCAAAGGGAACAATTTCATTTGGTTAGTTCATTTCAAGCTAAGTGGCTTTACAAAAAAATGGCCTAAAGATCCTCTCCTAATCCACTCATTCAATTGTTTTAGTGGGAATAATCGGGAAAGTTCTAGCTTACAAGTTCGTCAATCGAATTAGACAAATAGACTCACACGCACATGACACATATCTTACACTACGTAGTATTTAACTAACACAGTCATGCTTCATTCATCAAGATGCCAACTAGAAAATGTATGAAATGTTTTACAAATATCACACAGGTTAGTCAGAATGGGATACATGCACATACAAGCATTTTGACAAATTATTAACAAATTATTTACTTAGGGCAGTTAGTCACAAAAATCATGGGTTACTGTAGACTCCTATAAATACTTATATCTATGCTAACAACACAACCTAAACATTCCAGTTCTACTAGATAATACACCTGGAGTGCGGTATCATTTAATGTGGGTCATAGGTGGGCACACACCACAGACCACCAGAACTTAGCAGGAAATGTGAGGGAGGCCTTTGTAATGGGGATCCATTGGTCATTGACCCAAGCTGTATTGACAACTTGCAAAGAAATTTACTGAGCAATACATATCACCACAGAGATCCTAGACCCAGGATCAGACATCAACACTTCCTCAAAAATTTGGTGGACTCTTGCTGCATATAACTCGTCAGATGACGCAATGTAATCTGCCCCGTATAAGAACCTATTGATTTTGGTATCAGAAATATCCACTTGAACACCTCGTAAAAAAATGTCCTCAAGTGGGGCCAACTTTATAGCCATGTACCTTCTAAACTTTTTGGAGTCGCCCCTTACAAAATTCATCAGGTCAGCAACATATGATGAGTAGAATTCCTGAATAATAGCTGGCCCATAGAATCCTGGGTTCCGGGCCATCCACCCAAACTGGTGAAACTCAAATGAAACTTTAATCTTTGGCACTGCATCCAATAGGTCCATCAATACTCAAACCTTTGGCAGAACAACCCTTCATTAGAACCTCCCGAAGCCTTTAGTGAGCCCATGGGAAAATATTTCCTTGGTTCCCAAGGTGGTCCATCGATCTCTGAGAAAAAGAATGATCATTCGAATTGTTTCATTATCTAGAGTCTGGGAGACAACATAGTGGATGGCCTCATCGCCGCTGTCTCAGAGCTCGACCTTATCAGTGCCATCATACTGTTGGGGGCCTTCAGGAGTAAAGACCTGATCCTTCTATTCATACTCTAGGGCAACCTCTTCCTTCTCCCTCCTACATGTGGGACCTCTTTTTCAGACTAAGGGCAAAGGCTTGATGTGCTGCCCAGGCCCGGGTGGTGCGAGGGGAGTGAGGAGAGACGTTCCCGATATAACGCATCTCAAACCCCTAAGAAGAATCATCACATGAGCCACTACCTGTCCTATGGCTGGAAGACTCAGTTGGAAAATCATGCAGGCGTAACCCGAGCTCCTCCTTGGGGCTGCAGACTTTCGACGTGGTGCCATGATACCTGTAGGTAACAAAGCAAAGACACGGTAATCACTTTTGGACTTTATAGGATGACACGCTAACGGGTACTCAAACTTTCCCTGGGGTATAACAAGTGACAATAACCCTTTAGAGTGGTGTCACCCGGTCTATCATAGGGAAAATGCTATAATTTAAGGTACAAAAAATGAAATCAAATGCTATCTAAGCAAATAAAGAACCAACTCATAGAACATAGCTGGACGGGACCCCTAAATAAATCGTGTAACGTGACACGAGTCATAAGGTGGTCCATCTGATCTGCCTTGGGGTATGCCTTGAAGGCACCTTCTGGACGAGACCCAACACGGACCGTGAGAAGTCACACAGGACATGTGAGGTGCCGTGAGAAGGCACTCAGGAAATTTTCATAACTGCTTGCACAACGAACCACTACACGGTCCGTATGAAAGCACACGACCCGTGATGAGCACCGTGGAGCTTAATCGTGAAAAAAATCTGACACCCACCATGTGGATCCAGTGATTTTGCATACTAATCGGGTTCCTTGTACCATTCTACCCCTATTTTATGTGATACACCTACAATTTCTACAATAAAATAACAAGCGCACCTTAAATTTACTTCAAACCTATGAGAGAACCTTCTAGGGGCCAATAATGATAGATTTTCACTACCAACACCTTACCCTACTCAATCTACCATGCTAAATCACAATTTACAACTTAGATATTCAATTTTACACAAAAATAGGCACATGCAACTATGACTACACTCAAAAAGAGGAAAAGTTCCACTTACTTGAATGAAAGATGATAATGTGCTAAGGAATTAAAGGCCCAAATGATGAATTGCTCTGTGAATCGTGAGAGAAAGCTTCCCTTAGTGGTGGAGGAGAAAGATTTAGGTAGATTTGAGAGAGTAGGTGTGAGAGGAATGAGAGAAGTGTGAAAATGGGGAATGGGGCGTGTGGGGTCTTAAATAGGGTCGCTTTTGACCCATCAAAATTGGTCAACCCCAACTCCACGGTCAGCCACACGGGTCGTGACACATGGTATGGCCTATTTAGCCTCCCATCTGATGCCTTTGTGTCAATGCAATCTTTGTCGCCTCTCACAGTTGGCCTCACGGTCCGTGTGATGTCACACAATCCATTTGGCCGTTTATTTGGTGCCATTTGGTCGATGCAGTCTGTCACCTCTCACAATTGGCCACACGGTTCATGTGATGTCACACGGTCTATTTGGCCGTCCATTTGGTGCCACTTGGAGAAATTAAAAAAAACTTACTTGGAGATATGTTATAAGGTCTGTCTCACAGTCCGTGTGATGACACATGGTTTGTGTAACAACCTGTGGCATGTTCCTTCACCCATCTTTTTGCATTTTTAGCTCCTACACGTGTGATTCTCATCGTGATCCTTCAAGGTCCATCTGTTCAACTTGCGGTAGTCCATGCAGACTCGCCAGCCAGTGACAGGTCGTGATGGAACTAGCTCATTCTTGTCATTGGCGACCACCATCATGCCTCTTTTCTTGGGCATACACTGCACTGGCTAACCCATGGACTATCAGAGATTGGGTATATAACCGTAGCGTCCAGCCACTTGATAATCTCTTTTTTCATGACTTCTTGCATAGGCAGATTTAGCTGCGGGTGTTCGATTCTAGGCACACAGTTATCTTCCAACTTGATCTTGTGTGTGCATATTCGTGGTGGAATCCCCAGAATATCTGCAATAGACTAGCCAATGGCCTTTTTAAACTTCTGGAGCACTCCCAACAATGCCATCATCTGACCTTCCTATAAATTTGCCGTCACAATCACGGGGAAAGTGTTATTAGTGCCAAGAAATGCATACCTCAAATGTTGTGCAGTTAATTGAGATCCAAAGTAGGAGGCTCCTCTACAAATGGCTTAGCTGGTGGAGATGGTCTATTTTTTAAGTCCAAGTCTAATTTTCTGGGCACATAGGGTCTGGTTCCCCTGCCCTGTAAAGCTTGCACAGTGCCCCTATAGTCATTTACACCATCATCAGGGAAGTTCATGCTCACAGCTACCAATGCTTCCATGCCCATCTCTTCCTCAATTAGAACCTCAAAAAAGTAGGTATCATCTACGTCAATGACTGACATCACTGCAATCTCTCTAGGCCTTTTCATGGAAGTACACACGTTAAACTTTACCTCCTCTGAGTTTAACTTGAAAGTCAGTTCTTCGCGTTCCACATCTACCCACACCCTACTAGTAACCAGAAATGGTCGTTCAAGAATGATAGGGACTTTGAAATCAACCTGGCAGTCCAGAATAACAAAGTCTGCTGGAAAGATGAACCTGCCTACCTTAACCAGCACATCACAGTAAATCCCCATGGGCCGCTTAATCGACTTGTCTGCCATGAGCTGCTTGTAAATTGTCAGCGTTATCAAGTTTATACTAGCACCCAAGTTGCAGAGAGCCCGTGCAAAGTCATAAGCCCTAATAGTGCGTAGGATAGTGAAGGTTCCAGGATCTTCCTTCTTCTCAACCAATGATCTTGTAGCAATAGAACTACAATGATGGATGTTCCCTACCGACTCAACTATGATTGTTCGCTTCTTAGTCACTAAGTCCTTCATGAACTTAGCATAAACCAACATCCGCTCAAGTGCTTTCACTAAAGGGATATTTACTGACAACTCCTTCAGCATTTCCAAGAACTTTTGGAACTTGCCATTCTCTGCTTTCTGCCTCAACCTCTGTGGGAATAGTGGTGGTGGCTTAGGAAAAGTTAGCAAAGGTTGTGAAGCTGGTTTTTCAGACCTATTAGGGTCCTTAGCAACCTCAACATCAACAGGTACCACCTCTGCTTCTTCGACTGCCCCATCTGGATGCTTCTCACTGGTGTCTGATGCCTTGCTACCCACTTTAACTGCACCTGCATTAATGGCTGGAACCAGGTCAGGCAGTACCTTACCATTTCGTGTGGTCATGTCCATACAGTGACCATCATTTTTTTAATTCTGAATCGTGTCACTAGAAAGGGCCCCGACCTTCCTCTAGTTCAATGAAGCTGATAGTTGACCTATTTACTGCTCTAACTGCTTAATGGAGGTAGAGTGTGAGTCTACCAATTGACGAATGCTAGTCATCTCACCTCGCTTGTCCCTCACCCCATATTCTGTAGATTCAATCTTGTCAAGCATCTTGGCTATCATCTTTTCTAACTTGGAAGTGCTAACCCTACTGTTCTGACGCTCCCTGTTTATGGGAGGCACATATGCTTCTGGCTGGTCATTTCTATAATTATCTCTATTCTGCCAGCTTCCGGTGTCTCTAGCTCCAGGTCGATCATAGTAGTTATCAATGCCCATAGTTCCAACTTTGGTTTCCGGAGTTGAATGTCCGGAAACCCCCATGGTTGCTCAGAAGCTTGGCCTCCTCATCAAAATCAAAACCTACATCCTCATACCTGGCCAAAACATCAACTGCTTTCACTTTTTCTAGTTCTCCACCTAACAATCTTTTAGTCAGTAAGTCCATCTGGGTTTGAATGTGTGCCATATCCTGGTCTTGTTCCTATTCTTTCTTCCTCTGTTTTGCAGTCATGCCAATAATGAACCCTGACCAATCTCCATCTCTGGTACCATGCCCTGCTATTCTTGGCTGCTTGATCTAAGATCACCACAATATTAAGAAAGGTCCTAGCCTTATATGATCCCCCACAAGCAGCATCAACAATAGGTTCAGTGACAAAATTGTAGGATCTGTAGAAGACTTCTTTCAGGTGCTCATCTGTGAGGTTATGATTGGGGCATTGTTTGATCTTCTGTCTGAACCTTTCCCAGGTCTCATATAAGGCTTCAGTCAGTAGCTTCCAGTGAGCCCCAATCTCATCTTTCAACTTCAGTTTCGCATATACGGGGAAGAACTCTCTAAAATGTTTCTTTTTACTCTTCCCATGTGCGAATGGAATCATATGGAAGCTCATTGAGCAACGTTGTTACCTCACTAGACAGAGACAATGGAAACAACCTCAACCGGATGGCCTACTGACTAACCCCTAGAATTTTTGACGACTGATAGGTGGCCACAAAATTCATGATGTGCTAGTTTGCATCCTCATGTGTCTGCCCGGTGAACAAACCCTTCAATGTGAGCATCTGAAGCATCGTGCTAGTTGTAGTGAATTTCACACCGGGAGGCAGTGGAGGTAGGACGATTTCCCTAGTAGCTCGAACACCATCATCATCATCATACAGTGCACGTAGCTATTACGGGGCAAGTGTTCTAACTCTAGCTTGATGTTGAGGTGGGATAACAGGTGGTACCCCATTCCTATCAAGATCATACATGCCCAACCCATCATTGCCCCTATTCTCAACATTCAGGGCCAACTCGCATCGCTTTTGTGCATCGCGCTCCTGTGCATTCATCCTCCGAATGAATCTTTGTAACTCTGGGTCGTAAGGAATCAGTGATGCACCCTTACTGTGGGTGGAGGGCATATACTACCTTTTTCCTGTAGTAAAAACAAACCATAAACAAAAAGTAAAATCAGGAAATAGAACTACAACTAGAATTAGCAACTAATAGACAATTTCTTTGTCATATTCCCTGGCAACTGCACCAAAATTTGATATGCCCAAATTTACACTCCAAATGAAGAGTAAAGCAGTCGTTGATTAAATATAGAACCCAACAAGAGTTGGAGTCGATCCCATAGGGAATGCATGAGAATATATCTATTGGCATTTAGTTCCAGGTGTAATACCTATTTCCGAAATAAATATGCATAATATAAATGGAAGTTGTGTGATTAAAAACTAAGATGCAAAGATATTCTAGTAACTAACTAACGGTAACTACTAGAGTTCAACAATTAATTGTGAAGCTAGGATTGCAGTCCCCATGACACCCAACTCGATAGTCAAAGTTAGGGATTATATGGTCATGATTGTGTACACAGAGTTAAACAAGTAGTTAACACCTAATTCACCTTCCGGTCCTTCTTAGATGCATTTCATTCATTACCTTCCCATCTCAGAACGTATACCCTTTTTTCCCCTTGTTATGAACCCCAAGATGCTCTCACCTTTCGATCTTAAACACTTAGACTAAGTTAATAACCTCAAATTCTGTCGTATAACTCTTTTCCTAATCACTACATCCCTTTCGGGTATGTAATGAATATAGGCATACCCTAAAAGTCGACTCATTAAGGAATAAATTAAATTAAAGAATTCCCACGATGCATACAACAATCAATCCCAAATTTCACCCCAAATTTGCCTACCTTAAAAGTTTATCATGGTTTCCACAACCCTAGTTGTGGTTTTAGCCTAGCATAATTGATGAAATCATATTATAAACAAATGAAAAAATCATCAAAAGAACTTACGATTGAATAAACAAGGATTCCATGGATTACAATCGCAAACAGACGAATGTAAACCCACGAATTTAATGAAAATCTCTCAAAAGTTTTGTTCTCTCTTTGAATTCTCTCTCCATCAGTCAATAATAATGAAAAACGGAATAAAAAATATATATACAAAAGAAAACCTAATCTGAATTAAAATAGGAAAACTGGCTTCAGCACGGCTGATGGTAACTACACGACCCGTGTGACACTTCACAGACCGTCACACGGTCCGTGGTCCCTTACTTCGCAACTTCACTGTCGCCTTGGACTCCATTTCATGGCCATCTTCACGGCCCGTGGTGGGTCCCGTTTGACTCCACTTTTTGTGATTCTCTATATTTTCCACGGTAACCTACGTCAGGCAAACGACCAGAACCACAATCCGTGTGCACTTCTATGGTCCGTGTGAGGTACCGTAGGACTTTACTTGTGTCTTTCACTTCCTCCTGTGGTTCCCAAAGGCCATGTGTAGGCTAACGACAAGGCTCACGATCTATTTCATGCCTCACAGACTGTGTCACCCCATGTGGTCTTGCACTTCGAGTATTTTACCTATTGCTTCGATGGCCATTGTCTTAATTTGTGTCAGCTACACAGTGTAGTACACGGATCGTGTACTGATTCACAGTCTTTGACAGGCTCCATGTGTTGTGCCTTGGCGACGCCTTGCTTTATTCCCCTAAGTGTACACCAGAGATGACAAAGTGCGAGGCCACAGACGGCCTCACGGTCCGTGAGAGGGTTCACAAGCCGTGAGGGCTTCCGTGAGGACTCACTTGGTTCATTTTTTGCTTTTCTCTTTCTTGTGGTGCATTACCTATTCTGGACGGCTCATCATACGGCCCGTGTAGGGCCACATGACTTGTGAGGGTGCCCGTATGGTCCTTGTTCAATTCATTTTCCTCTCTTTCATCCTCTTTCTTGTCTGAATCTATTCCTTAGCCTTATTCCTAAAAAATAACACTAAACAACATATTAAACCCACATATTTTCTTAAGAACTCGCAAAAATTCCATGTTAAAGGCGTTATAGGACTCGTATTTTCATGACTCATCATATTGATATCTCCTGAGTTATGGTCTATGCGTAACAACTTCAGAAGGATAAGAAGAGAGATAGGGAGGTGCATTTGAGCAAGAAGGATAAATCAGCAGGGCATGAGCCTAGCCAACAGAAGCAAGGTAAGGGGGACAGATCCTATTTTCAGAAGAGGTCTTCAAACTATGCACCATCCTCAATAAGTGCACCAGCTTTGAGTAATAGGTATGATTAGAAGTCACAGGGTTATCAATATTCCAGAGCTCAGGGTTCTTAATCTAAAGCTAGTGTGACTCAAGGTTCGAGGGGGAAGCCACTATGTGGCAAATGTGGTAGACTCCACCTGGGTGAGTCTCGTGAGGGCACAAATACTTGCTATATGTGTGGACAGACTGGTCATTTATAGAATGAGTGCCCAATGAGAAAGCGGGGTGAGGGAGTTAATAGAGCTCAGTCTTCGACAGCACCACCAGCCAATGTTAATTAGAGAGGTTCCACTACTAATACGGGTGGGGGTACAAACTGTCTATATGCGATGGGCAATTGATAGGATCAGAAAGTTGCACCAAATGTTGTCACGGGTATACTTTAAGTCTTTTCCTATGATGTATATGACTTGCTTGACCCAGGTTCCACTTTATCATTTATGACTCCATATGTGGCTAGTAAGTTTGAGATCCTTCTTGAATGTCTTTTTAAGCCCTTCAGTGTTTCTACTTTTACTGGTGAGCCTATCATAGCTGAAAGGGTTTATAGAGATTGTGTAGTGTCCATCTATAATAGGGATACTCTTGCTGATTTGATTGAGTTAGAGATGGTTGACTTTGATGTAATCTTTGGTATGGATTAGCTTTACGCCTGTTATGCCTCTATCAACTATAGAACTCAGACAGTCAAATTCCAATTTCTGAATAAGCCTGTTATAGAGTGGAAGGGTAGTTCTACAGTGCCTAAGGGTAAGTTTATTTCCTACCTTAAGGCCAGAAAGCTAATTTCTAAAGGGCGTATCTATCACCTCGTACGAGTTAAGGCTGATGATGTAGAGTCTCCACCTTTTGAGTCAGTTCCAGTTGTCAATGAGTTTCCTGATGTCTTCTCTGATGATTTGCCTGGAGTCCCTCCTGATAGGGATATCGACTTTGGGATTGATGTTTTCCCCGATACTTAGCCTATATCTATTTCTCCGTATAGAATGGCTCTAGCTGAGTTGAAAAAAGTGAAGGAGAAGTTGAAAGAACTCTTGGATAAGGGCTTCATTAGGACGAGTATCTCTCCGTGAGGCGCTCCTGTCCTATTTGTTCGAAAGAAGGATGGTACCCTCAGGATGTGTATAGACTATCGCCAGTTGAATAAGGTGGCCATTAAGAACAAATATCCCTTTCCAAGAATTGATGACTTGTTTGACCAACTTCGGGGTGCCATTATTTTTTCCAAGATAGACCTCTGATTAGGCTATCACCAGTTGAAAGTGAGAGAACGTGACATCCCATAGACTGCTTTCTGAACCCGATACGGTCATTTCGAGTTTATGGTAATGACCTTTGGGTTGACAAATGCACTTGCAACTTTCATGGACTTGATGAACAAAGTGTTTATAAAGCATCTTGACATGTTCATGATCGTGTTTATTGATGATATCTTGGTGTATTCGAGAGATGAGGAGGAGCATGCTAATCACCTTAGGATCTCTTTGTAGACGCTCAAGGATAATGAGTTATATGCAAAGTTTTCAAAGTGTGAGTTCTGCCTTAAATCTATGGTATTTCTAGGCCATGTGGTTTCGAGCGACGACATACGAGTGGATATTCAAAAGATCGAGGTGGTCAAGAATTAGGCTAGACCAACCTCTCCCACAAACATAAGAAGTTTTTTGGGTTTGGCTGGTTACTACCACACATTTGTACAAGGAGTTTCTTCTCTATCCTCGCCATTGACTAAGCTAACTCAAACAAAAACTAAGTTTTAGTGGTTCGATGAGTGTGAGAAGAGTTTTCAAGAGTTGAAAACTAGATTAACGATTGCACCAGTGTTGACTTAACCTGAGGGGACTAATAATTTTGTGATCTGTTGTGATATTTCTAGAGTGGGATTGGGCTGTGTTTTGATGCAAAGAGGTAAGGTCATACTTTATGCTTCCAGGCAACTTAAGAGCTATGAGAGGAACTATCCAACTCATGACTTAGAATTGGCTACGATGGTGTTTGCACTCAAGATTTGGTGCCACTATTTATATGGAGCACATATCGATATATTCACAAACCACAAGAGCCTGCATTATGTATTCAGCCAGAAGGAGCTCAACCTGCAACAGAGAAGATGGTTGAAGCTGCTCCAAAACTACGACATGAGCATCTTCTACTACCTAGGTAAGGCTAATGTTGTTGCTGATGCTCTCAGTAGGATGCCAATAGGCAGTACGACCCATGTTGAGGAAGGAAAGAAAGAGTTGGCAAAGGAAGTGCATAGAATTCTCGATTGGGAATCCAACTTGAGGAGTCTAACAAAGTTGGATTTGATGTTCAAAATGGGTTTGCATTGTCTCTTGTAGTAAAGGTGAAGGAAAAGCAATATTGAAACCCCATCTTACTACAATTGAAGGAAAATAGGCATAAACAAAAGGTGATGGTTTTCGCCAAAGGGGGAGATGGAGTATTCAGATATCAAGGCAGACTATGTGTTCTAGATAATGATGGTATTCAAGAAAAGATCATGGCAGAAGCCCACAACTCTAGGTATTTCATCCACCCAGGGTCAACTAAGATGTACCACGACTTGAGAGAGGTTTATTGGTAGAGTAGAAAGAAGAAGGGCATTGCTAAGTTTGTTTCTAAGTGCCCAAATTTCTAACAAGTTAAAATTGAGCATCAAAGGCCATGTAGAGTAGCTCAGAATTTTGAGATTCCATAATGTAAATGGGAGATGATCAATATGAACTTCGTTACAGGCTTACCGAGGTCTTGTAGATAGCATGATTCAATTTGGGTGATAGTTGACAGGAAGACTAAATCAGCGCACTTTTTGGCAATAAAGATGACTGACACAACCAAGGATTATGCCCGACAATACATAAGAGAGAATTTTAGACTTTATGGAGTTCCTTTGTTGATCATCTCACATAGAGAAGCCCAATTTACTGCATAGTTTTGGATATATTTCTAGAAAGACTTGGGTTCGAAGGTGAATCGTAGCACCGCTTTTCACCCTCATACTAATGGCCAGGCAAAACGCACAATTCAGACCCTGGAGGATATGTTGAGAGTCTATTCCATTGACTTCAAGAGTAATTGGGATGATCATTTACCTCTGATTGAGTTTTCTTACAACAACAGTTTCCATTCAAGTATTCAGATGGATCCCTATGAGGCTCTTTATAGGAGGAGATATAGATCATCGATGGGATAGTTTGAGGTAGATAAAGCAGGGTTGATTGGACCAGACTTGGTACATCAAGCTATGGAGAAAGTGAAGATCATCCAAGAGAGATTGAGAACTGCACAGAGTCACTAGAAGTCCTACATTGATTTTAGGAGAAGGGATCTAGAGTTTGAAGTAAATGATTGGTTATACTTAAAAGTATCATCCATGAAGGGTGTAATGAGATTTGGGAAAAAGGAAAAGTTGAGTCCTCGATGCATTGGTCCCTACCAAATTATGAAGAGAGTGGAAAATGTAACTTATGAGTTGGAGCTACCATAAGAGTTGGAAGCCATCTATCCAGTCTTTCACATTTCTATGCTTAAGAGGTGTTTGGGAGATTCATCCTTGGTTGTACCTGTTGAAAGCATTAAAGTGAAAGATAGTTTGAGTTATGAAGATATCCCAATCCAAATCCTTGATCGTCAAGTTCGCAAGTTGAGAACTAAAGGTGTGGCATCTGTAAAAGTGTTGTGGAGAAGTCAATTTGTTGAAGAAGCCACATGGGAAGCTGAAGAGGATATGAAGGCTAGATACCCTTACCTATTCGTGCCTCCTAATGATGAAATTGATGGTAATAATTCATTTATATTCTCTGAGTTACTTTTCCATTGTTGAGTTGAGTCCTTATTTCTGAGTTGATGTCCCTCTCGAGTCCATGAGTATTTGAGTATGCATGCCTTTAACTATATTCGTGCCTAATAATGATGTTAGAGATAGTATTTCAATTTTGAATCTTGAGTTGAAGTTGATTTCTGGAGTATGAGTATTTGAGTTCTTGATAGTGTTCTTGCTTAATAAGCCTTGAGTTACTCATCATTCGAGGACGAATGATCCCAAGGGGGAGATATTGTGATAACCTATAACTCCATTCTCATATGTACCCATATTTTAAGACTTATTCTTACATGTGGAGTGTGTATTAGGGTCACAAGAGACTTCTTACACTTCTACAAGTTCAAAACCTTCCTATAAATTGAGTTTATAGTGATAGATTATGCAAGGATCAACTTTAAATGATCTTAACTCTTAGCACATAAATATTTAATTGTCCCATTACCTACCAAATGAAATCTCTTTAAATTACCTTTCCAACGCAACTGGTTTCACCTCATTTGGAGTTCGAAGTCAAAAGTTATGGTGTTTTACTGACCACTGCCAGAGCAGGAAATTCCACGAATCCATATACGGGTCATGAATTGAAGTACGACCCATAAAGTTAGATTTCGTGGAAAGGTCCAAAAAATTAATTTTTAGCCCTAAACTTCACGAATCCATCTACAAGTCATAAAGCCTTCTACGGGTCGTGAATGAGTCTCGTGAAAGGTTCAGTAGCTTCAAAATTTTGCCCAAAAATCAAATTTTCAGTATCTTAAGCTACGAGTTATCAGATGACTCGTATAACAACCTTTTACGGCTCGTAGAAGAGATTTCGTATCGAGTTTAAGTACCTCAAAACTTTAGATACCCTGATCCACGAGATGGACTTACAACTCGTAAAGAGTTTCACGGCTCGCAGGTGAGGTTTTGTGGGACATTCCAGTTGCCAAATTACTTGGTCATCCCATCTACGAAAAGCCATCTACGACCTGTAAAATGTTCTACGACCCGTAGACAAGGTCTTGTAGACCCCTGCGACAATTTTAAAGAGGGGTAATTTTGTCAAATTCTATCCCTTTTAATTGAAATCTTGGACGTTTTGGACTTAATTTAAGTAATAAAACAAAACCCTAAGTGTATTATCCTATACCACGCACTTTGAATTTTTTTTCTTTTTTTGAGCATCGAGAAAGAGAGAAATGGCTTGGGTATCGCATTCAAGTCAAGGATTGTTGAAGTGTCAATTTTTCTCTATAATTTCAGGTATGGAAGGCTAATCCAAATATGAATTTTGTTCTTCCATGTGCCCCATAGACCGAGTTATTGGAGTTGTGAACAAATTGAGTCTTCCATGGATGTTCTTGAAGGTTTTTCTTAGAAATTCTAATGTATTTTTGTATAATTATGCATGAATTATATTTTTTATGAATTAATTACTTGAAATAGATTTTACTTTTCTACATGAACCTTAGCATGAATTCTTGATATTTTACATATTACACTTAAATGGGCATGCATGAGTATAAATTGAGCTTGAAAAGTCTATAAAATTCTTGAATGTTTTTAACTTCATTTTTGTTTTCTTGAGTGCTATGAGTCCAAACGATACATGGTTGAGCCTTTATAAGTCAAGAACTGAACCTTAAAAGAATGTAACCAAAGAGTTGATGATTGATGTGATGAATTGAGTTGACGAATGTATAATGAGACTAGATGAATGAGTTAACCCTAGGGTTGATAGCTTATGAGCATGTTGAGTCTTGGGAGGAGTATTGAACACCGAATTGAGTAAGAGTACGTCCAACTCGAACTCAATAACTACATTGCCAGCATCAGAGAGGATTGACCCATAAAATCGGATATTTCCTTATTATCCCGAAAAGAGGACTTGATGTTATTATTGTGGATCCACTGATGGGATGTACTTTACTCCGGCAAGGTATTGGATGGATGTGGCAACGACATCGCTTCATTGTATCATCACCAGCTCATAGGTGATGGTTATCGATTAGAGAAACTTCTAGATAGGCCTTGATAGTACTCTGAGTAGATTGGATTAGATGATATATGAGTGGTCATTGTCTAAACTGTATTTCTTACTTTAGAATCTTGATTTGATGATTGGGCTTCCTATTTATTGAGTTGAGTTATTTTGAGTTGATGTTATTCCGCCTTTATATGTTTTATTCTGCCTTTTTACATACCAATACATTCCACGTACTGATGCCCATTTGGGTTGCATCTTTTCATGATGCAAATATAGGTACTAGCAGTCATCAAGAAGCGTATCGTTGAGCACCTATTACATTCAGTTGATTGGTGAGTCCTCCCCTGCTTTCGGAGGATGACATATTTTATGTTTAACTTTGAGTTTAGACTTTCTATTTTATTTTTGAGGTAGTTATGGACCTGTCATTGACACCACTTAGTCAGATGTTTAGAGGCTTCATAGACTTGACTGTCAAGTTATGTTTTGATGATATTTCCCGACTAGTTTCTTTCGCATTAGTCTTACTTAGCTGATGGATAGATTGTTTGGCCTTCGACCTTGATTTTCATATTATCATTTCATTTCATTGAGTATTCCTTATTATTGATGTCTTTCACTATTATATTATGATTGAACAAATGTGACGAAGCTGAGTGGTTCGCTTGGGGGGCTAGCAATAGTCTCTGAGTGCCGGCCACGCTAATGGTATCCTCCCGGGGTGTGACATTCTATTTATGTATCTGCAAGATATAAATTCTTAAAATTTATAAAATTTTAATTTTTATGTTGGTCAAAATCTAAAAAGAAATTCAATTACGGCTAAATTTGAGGTAAAATTTACCTTTTTGTTTCTCTAAAATTATAATAAGTTGACTCACTATTCACTCATCAGCATCCCTATCAAATTTGAAAATTTGTTCTTGGTCAAATTTTGTTTAAGAGTTTAGAATTTTGTTCAAATTTTCTTTTTTAAATTTGAGTTTAAGGGTTTGTAAATTTTGCTCGTTGTTAAGATGTGTGTCAAGAAGGAACAACAACCGAAGGGAAAAAACATAGAGAAGAGATTTTCTCCCTTTTCGTGAAATTATGAGGGTTTTTTCTGATAAAAATATATGTACCATACACTTTAATTTATTTTTGTTTGAATTTTATGAATTTTGAAGGACATGTTGAATTTTTAGGTTAAACATATCATGATTGTAATTCTATTTTTTGCTTTAGAATTCTTTTAAATATTGTTAATATCCAAGGGTTAAACGATCTGTTAAAACTGCGAAATGTAAAAATACATCGGTGGGGGAGAATTCCATTTCAAAGAGAACTCTCTAAATAGAAAGAAATTCAATTTTATCTAAAGACTATTTATCTCAGAGAGGTTTGAAGAAAATTTTGAGAAAATATGTACGACTGCTAGCTTATTTAGCAAAAAATAAAATAAAGTACATTATTAAATTTTTGTTGCTTCATTTTTTGCGGCTATGAAAAAATAATTTTCCCTTTTATCTCTTGTTACTTTTTTTTCATTTCCACCTTGTTAGTCTATTTGATGAGGTATTCAACTTTGACAATTTGATGCTAATACTTAAATCTTTTTGGAACTAATGTTTATGCTAGGTTGTATAGTCGCACTAACAACTAAAAGACATGTCAGAGACTCATTTTTGTAAGCTTACTCAGAGTTATTGTTTCACTATATGCCAACACCTAATATAATTTTATAAATACTTGTTAGAGAATGCATTTAAGCATTCTCTATTTCATTTTTTAGTTGTGTAGATTCTAAAATGCAACATCACTATCACTCACCCTTAATATGTGGCTCAATGGAGGTATATTTCTCTAATAAAATTAACTTTTATATTATTAATTTCATTGAATCTTTTCCTTATCATATCAATTTTGATTGGATCTATTTCTTACTGGTATCAATTTTGATCGAATCTAAAATTTTAGATCGTGATTATTCATTTAAGGATTATGATGATTTTACAAAATATGATTCTTTTCAATCAGGGATTGATGGAAGCATAATGGAAAATAAGTAGTTTTGAAATTTAGATAACTTTTCTTATTACTTGAATGATCAATATTGGAAAAAGTTTCTCTTGAAAATTTGACAACAATGACTGATTGTGACTGCCTCCTATAACATAAAACAAAATCAAATATGCTATATGTGGATTATATGATTAGAATTGAATTTTCATACTCAAATACAAGCTTAAGTCATATCAGCTAGGATGATACTGCAACTAATACTACACATCTTCAGAACTAGCAAACAATAAGGAAAAGCCCGACTCAAATGTCACTGTTTGATATTACTCCAGAATTCTTATATCACAAAGCTAAACCTTTGAGGTATTTCTATTAGGAGCTTAAGTACAATTTAATGACATTCCTCTTGTTCACAAAATGCATTGCAGAGTCATTTCTTTTACCCTTGAAAATTAGGCATTTGAAAATTTACACCATTATATCGATGACCGCTTGATCAAATAATTTTCAAGATTGTTTTTTTCTCTACAAAATTCAAAGTAGCTTAATTGATGGTTCCTTTGTGTAGGTGTTATGTCATTTACTGACAAAGCTGAGCCACCAAGACTATTTACTCTTTGTCTTTTCTAAAAGAGAGAAAATTATACATGTTAAGATTTGTTGCATCTACTCCTTCTTAAATTGTGATGACATTTTGTTTTGCAAGATATTGATAATGAACGGCATAATACCTGAAGTGGCTTACCAAAAAGGAACCTACTCCTAAAGCAAATATTACTGCAATCTCTGGTAATTCAAAATTGATTGAAGGCTTAGAAGAGCTACTATATTTTTGCCTAAGGGGACAAAACTTGTTGTAGAAGATTCACTTTTCTCTTCTAAATCCCCAAGAAACTTGTCAAATTTTAAAGATATCCACCAAAATAAATATCATGTTGAGACACTAAATGAAATAAATATTGAATACATTCATATAACCAAGAGAGTTTCAGGCGAGAAATATGTTTTGAAAAAGATTACCAATCTTATCTTCTAGCCTATATTATGCATAAATTAGTACAATTGAAGCACATTCGACTGTAAATAAAAAAAATTGCCGATTTAAATACTTTTATGCATGGCATGACCAAATGGGTCATCCTGGATCAATAATGATAAGACAAATCTTGAAAATTTAACTGATCATCCATTATAGAACTTGAAGATTCTTACTAATGATGAATTTTTATGTGCAACTTATTATCAAGTCAAGTTAATTGCTAAGCCTCACCCCTGAAGGTTGGCATCAAATTCTCTAACTTTCTAGAACGTATACACGAAGATATATGTGGACCTATCCATCCACCTGGTGGATTGTTCAGATATTTTATGATCCTAATATATGCATCCTCGAGATGGTCTCATATGTGTCTTTTATCATCTCGTAATTTGGTATTTGTAAAACTATTGGCACAAATAATAATATTAAGGGTGCAATTTTTATATTATCGTATCAAGACTATTCGCCTCGATAATATTAGAGAATTTACATCCCAAGTTTTCGATGATTTTTATCTATTAATTGGGATAAGAATTAAACATCTTGTTGCTCATGTTCATACTCAAAATGACCTTGTAGAGTCATTTATTAAGCATCCATAATTGATAACAAGACCACTACTTATGAAAACGAACTTGCCCAACACTGTTTGAGGTTATTCTATCTTACATGCAACAACACTTGTTTGCCTCAAACCAACGAATTATCATAAATACTCTCCATCAAATTAGTATTTGGTTATGAACCAAATATAACTCATCAT
Organism: Solanum aculeatissimum; assembly: GCA_038996855.1. Classification (NCBI taxonomy): domain Eukaryota; kingdom Viridiplantae; phylum Streptophyta; class Magnoliopsida; order Solanales; family Solanaceae; genus Solanum; species Solanum aculeatissimum. The sequence goes on from JBCEWC010005553.1 coordinate 20,740, forward strand.
GAATCTTTGGTTGTGCGATATACGTGCTTGTAGAACCACCACAACGTACTAAGATGAGCCCTTAACGAAGATTAGGAATATGTGTTGAGTTTGATTCCATAATTTGTTACTTTAAACCATTGACAAGAGACTTATTCACTGCTCGATTTGCAGATTATCGATTCAATGAAATAACTTTTCTACAATTAGGGAAATATAAAAAGGAACCCAAAAGGGAAATTGCGTGGAGAATTTCATCACTGTCTCATTTTGATCCACATACCTATATATGTGACCAGGAGATCCAGAAAATCATCCACTTATAGAAAATAGCAAATCAAATGTCAAATGCATTTACTGATTTAAAACGAATAACTAAATCACATGTCTATTCAGATTGACGTCCCAAAAAGACCATCTAGTAGTGTCATAGCTTCTGAATCACAAACGCACATGGAACATGGTAGACCATTAGGTTAAAAGGATAAAAATGTTAGGACCCGAATCTCGGGAGGCCTTAACATTACTTAAAAATCAATTTCCAAAAGTTTTTGGCTTGGGATGTTCACCAAGAAGCACACCACGACTCGTGGTACACACCACTGGTCATGGTGTATCATGTGAAGGGCCTCCTTGGGGTTGGTTCCAACTTACCCTGAGTACCCTTTGAAGTTTTGCCAAGGGTAGCCTTTAAGGAACCCTTCACGACCCATGGTGCACTCCACAGACAGCGTAGGGTGCCTTGGTCTAAATGAAGGTTGCCCCTAGGCTGCCTTGGAGGTTTTCAATGAAGGGTTCCACAATGGAACCCTCCACTGTTCGTGGTTCACACCACAACCTATGGAGGGTCTCGTAGAGGTCACCCTCCACTTGAACCCCCATGATTTGTCTAAGTATTCACACCACGGACCCCTTACGGCCCGTGGTGCACACCACGGTCTGTATAGGGTGTTATATAGTGTACTTCGTCAGGTGTTTACTTCTTTTCATTAAGGGTATTTTGGGTACGTTGGCCTAAACCCTTAGTATTTTAAGACTTTTATGTCTATCCTAAGACCCCCAAATCATTCCTTAGTCTATTGTATTCACTTCAATCTCATTCTAGCACTTAGTTTCTAAGAATTCAAATGTTAAAACTCCATTCAAGCCAAGCTTTAAAGATTCAAGCTAAGAGTTTCAAGGGTGCTTTAAAGCTCAAGTATATCTCATCCTAATATCTATAATTCAAGCAAGGTATGTATGGTTTCATTCATGATTCTCATTTAATAATAAAACCTTAAAAAATATTTTTTTAATTTCATGATTTCTAAGTATGATTTGTAAGTGGTTTTTGTGATTTAGCTTCCAATTGATGAAATTAAGTTATGAGTTGATTTCAATTGATAGTTGATGATTTTAACATGATTTAAGTCTTTTTATGTCAAGTTACATGGATTTTAGGGGAATTGAATTTACATGTCCCCTTTTTATGATGCATTTATACATGGGTAATTTCAAGTATATTTCAATTGTTAATTTCCTTATGAATTATGTATGATTTCACCTTATTAACATGTTTTAAGTATGAATTTCAAGTACCTTTTCTATTTATTCATTCCTCTTGATATAAACATGCATGAACAAGGCTTTCCATGAGATTTATTATTTGGGTTGATACCCAATTATGATTATGATATCAAGTAAAGTATGGTTATGACATGAAATGTGATCATATAATGTCTATGATATGGCTTTAAGCACTTATAGATATGTATACACCATCATGTACAAGTATGAATGTGTTATTCCTATGCATGTAATCATGAATTAAATTATGATTTGACTTTTAAGCCCAAGTATGCATGATTATAAAGTATGATTTGACTTTTAAGCCTAAGTATATATGTATGATTATGATTTGAAATGACTTATAATGCTATTTCAAGCATATATATGTATAAGCATTCTCGTGGGATGACGACTTAGCACCAAATGAGATTGGAGGTGGGAGCTCGACCCAAGGTGTCCTTATACAAAATCTATCTTTTTCATAACTACGTGCCAATGTAGGTTCATGTTTATGCCCCTTTGTGGATGACTATGATTATGTACATGAAACCTACTTTTAGAAATGGGCGGTGTTCCCATAAAGAGAGATATGGTCTACCTTTGACAAGTAGATCACTCTTTCTCCGGTGTAGAGGCAACATTGAGATTTCATATAATAGCTCGTATGGTCTTATATGTCGATTGAAGTCCCATCCTAGCTATGTTTATGTATTAAGGCAATCATGCATCATTATTTAAGACATCTTTATATGGTATTTTTTCTATATACATCTCTTCTATATATATACATATATATATATACACACACACACATATACATACATACATACATACATATATATATGTGTGTATGTATGTTCCCTTATCATCTAACATTGGAATGTAGGTTTATCATGTTCATATACATTGTATGCCCGCATCCTTAGTACATTCAAACATACTAACACATACTTTTTACCTACATGATCTAACCATGTAAGGACCAGAGACTTTCCACATCCATCTCTTCACGGCTAGATTCGATTGTGGAAATTTTCTTATGGTGAGTCCTTTACTTCAAGGACAATACCCACCTTCTATCTACCTATGCTATGTTATGAATACTTATGATACTTTATGTCGAGGGTGAGTCCGAGACATATCTTGGCCCCTATCCTACTAGAGGCATTGTTGGATACTATGTTATGTATGAATCATGCTACGCTATGTATCTATGAAGGTTATCACCAAGTCCTTACCCCATTCTTTGTTATGTGTGATGTATGGCAAGATGATGAAAGCCAAGTCCTTACTTCACCATAGAGTGTTTCCCATGTCCCTTTCCCTTGACATACTTGTTGAAGTTATGTGATGACAATTCCTTGCACCTATTCTGATAGATTTCTTCCTACTTTCCCTACCCTTAGTCTTAATTGTTATGTTTATTTCACACTTTCTAACTAATGGCGTGCTTAAGTATGTTTTGAGGCTTGTTTGGGGACTTTCGAGTTCCCATTCACTATGTTACACCTAGGTCCTAGGCTTGGGTTGTGACAAGATTGGTATCAAAACACTAAGGTTTTGGAATGATCCTTGGAGTCTAATATGTCGTGTCAAGTAGAGTCTTATTCATGGGTATAAAGTGCACCACACGTATGAGTAGGGGGTTATGAGGCCTTTTAAGGTTTCTTAAATTTGACAAATATTCCTTGATGCCCTTACAGAAGATGCCTTCAAGAAGAGCTCCTCAACCTAGATAGGCCCTGTTAATGAGGACCAAGCTCCTCAAGAGCCCATGGGAAAGCTAGTGACACAAGATGAGTTACGAACTACTTTTGCTATGTTGGCCCAAGTTATGAACAACCAAGCTAAACAGGGCATTCCTCATCCCTATATACCCACCTCGATTGCTAGGGTGAGAGACTTTACCTGTATGAATCCTTCAGAATTATGTGGTTCAAAAGCTAATGAGAATGCCCAGGAATTTATTGATGAGATCTCTAAGGTGTTGACTATTATGGGAGTGTCTTCAGAAGAGAAATCTGAGTTAGTTGCGTACCAGTTTAAGGGAATAGCCTAAGTATGGTACACTCAATGGTTGACTGAGAGAGTGAGAAATGATAAAGTTAGTTGGGAAGAGTTTAAGTTTGCTTTCCCGAATCATTTCTTTCCTCTTGAACTTAGAGAGGCCAAATTGATAAAATTTATCAACCTCAAATAGGGTGGGACGAGTGTGAGGGAATATGCCCTCAAATTTACTAAGCTCTCAAATTATGCTCCTACACTAGTAGCTGACCCCCGTGCAAGAATGCATGATAGTCAAATACAATTACAAGATAAAGTCTCAAAACATAGGAGTAGGAAATAACATAGCCCTCGAATCATTGAGGACTCACCAACGATCTCGGATAAGCACCGTACTAGCCACGTGGATGGAGAGAAGGATCAAGAGTAGCTCCGGTCCCTACATGGTGACATCATG
>JBCEWC010005554.1:0-11823 GCA_038996855.1 Solanum aculeatissimum
AGCTAGCTTCAATGGAGGTCAAGAGAGCCTTAGGATCTTAAGAGAGAGTGTAGGGGAGTTCTAATGGATGAATGAGGTTTGGGGGATGATTTAGGGGTTTAGGATACCTTAAAGGACCAAAAGGGGGATTAGGGAAATATTAAATCACGAAATTACCATTAATAAATCAGAACTTTTCACTGAACACAACACCCAAACGACAGCTACAGTGCAGTCAAGTGGTCTCACGGACCATTTACCATGCCGTCAAGATGTACTAAGCCAATTCTACGCACGAACTCTCGGAGGACTTTCTGTTACACTTGATGAGCAACCAAACGGACCGTCCAAGGTTAGACGTCCCGTGAGAGGCACCGTCTGACCTCCCTTAGCCTCAAAATTTCCAGCCTTGGCTTGGCCAGCACTTCACAAGGCAGTACACGGGCCATTTGGTGTCAACCGTCCGTTGAAGCTCACATTGATTTGGACTTTGCTTAGGGGTGGTTCCAGGCCACCCCAAGCTCAATGTGACACCACAAGACACCTTAGACGGATCGTACAAAGTTTCACGGTCCGTGCAAATGTCCTTGGCCATTTGTCTGAGCCTATCTCCAATGGCTTCCGACTTTTCAACAGTCTCACTGTTTGGGCTATATCTCCCTCATCCGATATCCAAATTGAGTGAAACTACTTGTCTTGCAAAGATAACTCAAAGAGATTCAATGTGATATATAGTAGCTCACATGGTTCATCCCACATCAAAAGTTACGACTATTTGAAGTTGACTGTCAAAACTATCCCTCTAGGCCACTAACTAGTCCAATTTGCATTCGGCCACTTAAACTCAACCCGTGTCCACTAAAACTCATAAATGGCTTGTAGTATATCATAGAATTCCAACCATAAGAAGATTTCAAAAATATTTGGGTTGTTACAGTAATGCATGAGGATTATACATAAATGTCGTGAAAATCACAAATTTGAACAATTCGTAAAACAACCTACCATGCATTCTCAAAACTCTAGGTAACAAGTCATGAAGCATTTTGAAAATATCTAACCTTTTATTATATAACATAAATCCATAGCAACATACATTATATGGAAGTAAATACATCATGATATAAGCATTTGAAAAGATAACATAAAACTCATAAAATTAGCATAATTTAAAGTCAAGTTGATAAGTAAAATTAATTAGGCTTAATGGATGGAAGGAGCCCATGAATGAAACCCACATACCTTAGTTAAGAACTTATAGGAGAAATTTGAAATTGGAGGAAGAGTCCTTGAAACTCTATTTTTTTCTCTTTAATGAAACCTTGAGAGTTGAGAGACATGGGAGATGCTGAGTGGATTTAGAGTTGGACACGAATGAGAGTGTAATAGTTAGATTTAGGAATGATATGGATAGTATTAGGCATTAAACAATGTGGTTTAGAGCTTAGGGTGCGAAGAAATATAAAAAATTTCCTTCATGAAAATAGTCGAGGAGCAACTACGAGCCTGATCTAAGGGTCGTAGAACAATCTACAGCTCATGGATAGAGGTTTTGTCCTTGTTACGCCCTAAAGTTTTAGAAATTAGGTCTCTGAACCACATTCTATGAATACCCTTCTATAGTTCATAATTCCATTTACACATCATAAACACCCCCTCATAAGTCCACCTAACATTTAGAATATTTCTCATCTTGAAACCCAAACCACTGAACCCTTTTTACAGCCTATCAATTAGATCACAAACCGTACATGCTTTCATCTGGTCACACCTCCCCCCATTTCACAAACTTGATTTTGTCACCAAATCTACGAGCCTCTGTCTATGACCCGTAGATATTTTTACGGATCATAGACACCTTTCGTACAACATTCCCTAAACTCTAAAATTTCACCAAGTCCCTAACCCATCGACAAGGCCTATCTATGACATGTAAACCCACCATGGGCCATAGATAGACTCGTACTCTACTGCACTAGAATTTGATTGTACTTTATTTTCATATTAACCTTTTAGCATGTGGTGTATCACACGTGGAAATCAAGAATTTTAAACCACTCTCAATATCTGATCGATGGACCCTATCTATAATTCATAAAAGTATCTACGAGTTGTAGAGTTCTTTCCTAGAGTGAGTCCAAAAAAGTTTAAAATTTTTGTAAGTGTCAGAGGGAACTATGAGGCCCATCTATGTACTGTAGAACCTACTACTGGTCGTAGAAGTCCGTTCGTGGTCACTGATAGTGACAATGTTTTCCCAAATGTTTTTTTAGAATTTTTCAAGGCTATTCAAGGTAGAATATTTTCAGATGTGTTTGTAATGGCCTCCGGATCATTTCAATGGTTTTGCAGTTATTTTATTGATTTGAGTATGTGTATAGTGACCTCGGGCCATTGGTGACTTTGTTGGGACTGTTCGTATGGTTATTGGTGGGGTTATTTGGAAGTTACATGGATTTTTGAGTTAGCTGGTAAGTTATACCTATAAAATGAATTATCGGATAAAAAACTAGTAAATGGCCTCAGAGTGGAATTCTGACAATTCCATTAGCTCCAGAACAATTGAATTAGGATAGGAGCATGTTCGACACAGTTATATCATGGTTTGAAAATTTAGCTACCGGAATCGATTAATAGTTAACTTAGTCAATATTCTCAAAAACAAAAAAGCTATGGATGACAATTTTGATAGTGCAGTTATCTCCAAAATATCAATTTTTATCTTGGATAACCCTTCATTTGATACCAAGGATGTTCAGATGGGATTTGACCACCTGGGGGCTTTCTGTTAAAAGTTACAAATAAAGAAGTGGGACCCTCACTTTATCATAGGAAGATCCATTGGAAATTCTTATTGTACCGTTAGATCCAAAACATTGAAATCCATGTGGTTAAGTAGTTTATTTGCAAAAATCGGAGTCCAATTGAGCCCAGAATAGTGAAAAAAGAATTGGAACATTTCTCAAAAAGAGAGGGGCAACGTGGCAAATCTTGAGACTGCCACGTGGTGCGATCTGGCACTACCCATTTTAGAGGTGTGTCAGCCACCTGAGTATTTGTATATAAGGTAAGTTCCAGGAAGTGTTATACATATTCCTCTCAACTTCATCCGATAATAATTTTGACATTTTATATCTGATTTGAGTGATTCAAAAAACTATGTTAGATGGAGTTTTGCAAGGAACATTGTGGAAGTGTTGAAATCCAATTTCGGCATGTATTTTGAGGTAAAATCTCTTTTTTTCACTGGGTGTGTATTGAAAATGAGTGAAAACTTTATATTGCGATATCTCGGTCATTTCTCAATGGAATTAAGTAAAATTTGTTAAATTGTTCTGTTGTTTGTGAGGAACATTGTGGTATGCTTGGTTCTTGTTAATTTGACTGTATTTTTGCGAAAGTTGACTGAAAAGTAATGTAAGAAGTGTTTTTGGATAAGAAATGCAATTTTGTTTTTAAGCCATTTCTCTGTGTTCTAGGAACTATTTTGGGCTCAATTTTTGGCTATAGATTCAGGGTGGTATAGGGATTATTTTACTGGGATTGGTTCAGTATTTCGGGCGTGGACCCTTTTTTTTTGCTTTTTAGTCATAATTCATTTAATTTCACCCGTATCCTGAGATTTTACAGTAAATTCAGCCATGTTGATCTTGTGATTCTTGTTTTCACAGCTGAGCAATTTTGGGAGGCTATCAAGAAGGAAAAAGCTTGAGAAAACTGACTAGGAGCGCGAAGGATCGCCTTTTCATGTAGGCTAGGCTTCTCTAAACCTTAGACTGAGTTGAAATTTATGCGTATTTAAGCTGTAATATATAGAAATATATTGTTTATGTGTTTAATGGCTGAATATGTGTTGTATATGGCTGGTTATGCTATGTGTGGGTATATATAGGATGATAGTTGTTGTATTGAGGGATGTGTTAGTTGTAGCTACTATATTGCTGAGTTCTAGAACTGTCAAACTACGTGAGGGCTTCATAAGGGATGGATTGGGTTGAGAATATGTGACAAGTGTGTATATTAAGCTTGGCTCTTGCTTGTATGTGTGTGTGGCTTGGGACTAATGAGATAAACTAGCTTTTGGGGCTGATAAGTGATTACATGCTACCTTGTACACTGGTTTTAATATCTATATATGAATCTAGGGGCTCTCGTTAGTTGGGATATCTATGATATGGAGGTGTCTATCTATATCTATTTTGTGTATTTGTGGCTGCCTAGGTTGTGGTATAACCACCGGTTCAACGTGATTTTGTGTATCTAGTGACTTATATGCTTATATACAGTTGTTATCCTTTTCACACTTGTTACATCTACTGATAACTGGGGGGAACCATGCTATATTCCAAAAAATATTAGGTTTGTGCTTCGAGTTGGGCCTTGCAACTCTTGATATGTGATATGTTACAGTTGAATCTCTGATAAGCTAGAAATTAGAATTTGACCTCGGCAGGGAGACATATTTCATATCCTATGAGGTTCACTGGGTTATTTGTGATGGAGATATGCCAAATCTAAGATTGTTTATTGATTATATGCCATGTTGTGGCCTGATTCTGGTGTAGTTGTGATTCTATTGGGCTGGGTTGTATGGGATACTCGTGACATAATTGTAATTGTCGATGTTTACTCTGGGCAATTGTGGGTAATGATATTCTTGGCCATATTTGGGCATGTCTTTACATTGATCTGTGACATATACACTCTTGTATACTGCGTTAGCCAGCCATTGTGCACTGGTTCTTCCAACTTGATGCTGGGCTTACTTGTTATTGTCTTAGGGAGGTGATGGCTATGCTTGGTTGAGTTATGTTATTCTTGTCTTGAGACACGATATGACTTCAGAGATTAAGATTCGAGTAGACTTGTTGAGTGTATGACTATTTCTTTGCTCCAAGTGCTAGATGAAAAGACTTCCAAAAATGAGAAGTAAATTGAGTACCATGATCCGATATAATAGATCTCGGTATACCATGAAATTTTACCAACTCCCGAATATACACCTTGGCATACTCCTTAGCACTATAGGTAGTCTTAACCGGTAAGAAGTGAGCTAACTTGGTCATCCTAGCAATCACCACCCATATAGAATCGAAGTGTCTCTGAGTACGGGGTAACCCAACCACAAAATTCATGTTCACATCTTCCCACTTCCACATAGGAATTTTGATGTCTTGAGTCAAGCCACCGGGCCTTTGATGTTCCAGATTTACTTGTTGGTAATTAGGACATTCCGACATGAACTTGGCTATATCCTTCTTCATTTCGTGCCACCAATACAACCCTATAAAATCATGATGCATTTTGGTAGATCCCGGATGAATAGAATATTGAGAGTCATAAGCCTCTTTCATGATAACCTCCTTTAGGCCATCAACATCCAAAACACACAATCGTCCTTGGTACCGTAACATACCATATCCCCCTTGGGAGAAAACCTCAATCTTTCCCTCGGAAACTAATTTCTTCAATTCAACTAAGGAGGGATCTAAGTCTTGTTTCGCCTTAACATCAACCATTATCCACGACTCGGATCCGCCTTGAACAAGAATTCCACCATTGTTGGATTCGGCCAACCTCACACCCAATCTTTCCAAATGAAGCACATCTTTCACTATCTCCTTTTTCCCTTTATCCACATGTGATACACTTCCCATGGAGAGCCTACTAAGGGCGTCCGCCACAATATTAGCCTTGCAGGGATGATAAAGAACACTCATATCATAATCCTTGAGATGTTTCAACCATCACCTTTGCCTCAAATTAAGGTCTCTTTGCTTAAAAACATATTGCAAACTCTTGTGATCAGTGAAGAAATCCATATGAACCCCATACAAATAATGTCACCAAATTTTCAAAGCAAACACCACCGCCGCCAACTCAATATCATGAGTCGGATAATTTTGCTCATGCACCTTTAATTGTCGGGATGCATAAGCTATCACCTTACTATGTTTCATAAGCACACAACCCAAACCGATATGTGACGCATCACAATATACCACAAACCCATCTAACCCATTTGGCAAAGTCAAAATCGGGGCCGATGTAAGTCGATCCTTCAAGGTTTGGAAACTTTTCTCACATTCATTTAACACACAAATTTAGCCTTTTTTGAGTCAAATTATTCAATGGAGACACTATAGAGGAAAATCCTTAAACAAACCTTCTATAATAACTGGCTAAACCAAGGACACTTTGAATATCCGAAGGAGTCAATGGTCTAGGCCAATCTCTTACCGCTTTTATTTTTTTAAGGTCAACCTTGATGCCATCGCCGGACACCACATGACCAAAGAAAACAAATTCTCTCAACCAAAACTCACATTTGCTAAACTTGGCATACAATTGCTTCTCCCTCAACTTTTGAAGCACCAACCTCAAGTGATTGTAACAACCCAAAATTTTTCGAAAACTCCTTATTATTGGTCTTGTATGATGTACAGTACTGGTCATGGTTGAGTTTTGGTAGACACAGGTTGAGTTTAAGTGCCCGAACGCAAAACGGATCCTTTGGTCGCTTAGAGAGGTTGTTTGGACAGTAGGATTTGAATGGACATAAGTTTTGATCAGGGTTGAACCGTGTGGTCTACTATATATCCAATTTAATCTCTTTGAGTTATCTTCACAACGCAACTGGTCTTACTCGATTCAGAGTTCAGATGAGGTAGTTATGGCCTAAACAGTGGGACTGCTTAAAATTCAGAAGACGTTGGAGATAGGCTCTGAAAACTGGAGAAGGATAGGGCCACGGTTCGTGAAACTTGTCATGGTCCGTGTGGGGTGTTTTGGGGTGTTCCAGTGAGCTAGGGATGTCCAGGAACCACCCCATGAGGCAAGTCATAGGCCACAGACCACCAAATGGTCCGTGAGCCATTTGATGAGCCGTGTGGTGTCTTGTCTGGTGGGGAAGAACCATGGCCAGGCTTTGGTTTGTTTTGGTGGCTAAGGTAAGGCTCCTGGGGCAGGACGACGACCCGTAAACCCTCAAACGACCCATCAAGGTGTCCATCAAATGGTCCAAAATGTCCTCCGAGAGTTCACATTGAGAATTGAATAAGTGTAAACACCCATAGATGCTCAAAGATTCATATCATAGACATTATATGATCACATTTTTGTCATACCCATTCTGTACTTGAAAATATAGTCATAAACATAATTGGGACTTACCACATCATAATTTCATAAAATCCATGATCATGAATGCAAATTCCATGAATAATGAGTAAATAACATATGTAATGGATGTCAACATTTAAATAATCATAATAAGATAGATTCATTCTTAAATCATACTGAAATTCATAATTAAAAACATAATTCATACTACCCATGCTTGAATTCAAGGCTTAAAGGGACATGCATAATTGAATCTTCACAATCTCAATGCAATGCATGATAATTGAACTTAAATCACTTTAAAACTATCAAATAAGTACAACCCGTACTTTAATTTAATCAAATCAATAATAAATTTAAAGACCCATATGTAAAGTAAGCTTAAATTTCATAAATTCAAGTGTAAAAGAGTTTTGTGGTCTTTATGGTTGAAAGAGGACCATGAATAAATCCCACATACCTTGATTAACTAGAAGCTTTAGGAGGAAAAATGATTGAAGAAGAAGACCTCTTTGAAATCCAACTTGAATCCTCAACCCACACTTGGAAAAGAGCTTGAATATTCTAAGTGTTGAATGAATTTGAATGAGAGAAGAGAGGTGTATAGGTCAATTCAGATGTTTAGGAGGGCTTAGGAAGTGTAAAATAACCTTAGGAAGTCAGAAAAATTACAAATAAATTATTAATGAACGAGTATAAAAAAATGATTTCTACAGGCTTAATGGAGGTTTCACGGGTCGTGAGCCTTCACACGAGTCGTGAGGCCTCCTATGAGGCTATACGTAGAAAACATATCACTGATGAAGTTCCAGAATGGTGATTTCATACTTAAATTTTTTTTACTCTAACGCGCAAACGGATCATTTCACGAATCGTTTGATGTCACACGACCCGTGAAAGGATAGTGTGTGAAGTGCCTTGGATAAAATATGGTTTTAAAGGCCAAGGCGCCTCTCACGAGCCACCACACATCCAGTGAAGTGTCACACGAGCCGTGTGGGTTTCATGTGATGAACGCCTTGGTCTAAAATTCTAATTTAAGGCCAAATACTCCACACATACAAGGCCAAGGGCAACCTCAAAGCTTTTCCACACTTAAAATGAAGTGTTTGAACAAAATAATAACCCAAGTGCATCACCACGGACCGTGATTGGTCACATGGTCCGTATGGGGTCTCCTGGTAACTTTTCTTGGCCAATTTACAAATGAATCCCTATGCAGGCAGCTTTACTAAAAAGGTCAAAATTTCTTTCATCCGAACTCTGAATCAATTGAAACCAATTGTGGTTGAAAGATAACATAAAGAGCTTCAACTGTATAGGTCATGGGCCACCCAGTTCTTCTTGTTCTATGAGATAGGACATGTTAAAGTTGACCCTTCCAATGGTTCTCATGAAAAGCTTAACCAATGAGTTTCCTTTTTCAATGGGTTGATGAATGAGACACATGACCACTATAATCCACATTAACCAAGCTTGAAATTAGTGAACTACGCATCAATAAGGTTTCAAACATTTTTGGGTTTTTACATTTTTCCATCACTAATATGAGCCACACTACCTGTAGACACCTTACTAAGCACATCATCTACAAATTCACCTTGCCCGGATGATACTAAACATTCACATCATAGTCTTTTAGAAGTTCAAGCCACATCCTTCAACAAAATATCATACTTTCTAAACTTGGCAAACAATTTTTTATCCCTCAAAGTTTGCAAAGCAATCCTTAAGTGACTCATATGTTCTTCTTAACTTCTTAAATAAATCAATATATCATCAATAAACACCAATACAAACATATCCAGATATGGATTAAAACCCCATTTCATCAAGTCCATGAAGATAGAGGGAAATGTTTTCAACATAACTTACATAACAAAAACCTCAAAATGGCTTTATCTTGTTTGAAATACCATCTTGAGAATATCACAACCCTTCACTCTCAATTGGTAATAACTAGATCAGAGTTCAACTTTGGTGAAATGGCTTGCACCTTGGAGTTAATCAACTAAATAATTGATTCTTGGAATGGTATATTTTATCTTTATAGTCACCTTAATGCTTGTAGTGTATGCACATTCAGAGTGATTCTTCCTTCATCCTAACAAATAACATGGGAGCACCTCATGAAAAAAATGCTTAGTCTAATAAAACTCTTCTTCAACAACTCTTTCAATTCCTTTAATTGTGCTAGGGTCATACAATAAAAAGAGATAGAGATAAGTTGAGTATTAAGGAGAAGATCTATGTCAAAATCAATTTCCCTCTCAAGAGGAATACTGGGTAAATCATCAAAAAATACATCGAGGAAATTATTCACAATGGTAACTTACTCAAGAAGGGGACTTTGTAATTCGCATCCCTAACCTACAAAATATGATAGGAATACCCCTTAGCAATCAACATACGGTCTGTAAGACCAGAAGTGAATCGACCCTTCAACTCTGAATCACTACCTTTCTATTCAAGAATTAACTCATTAGGTAATTGAAACTTAACCCATTGAGTTCTACAATCAATAGAGACACATGATGCTAGGGGGTTGAGATTTAAAAAAAACATGAAATAATGTATGTGCGCCACTTGCTTGACTTTACTAACCAAGTAGGTGCATCCCCTACATTGAATTTTAGACCAGCCTAAAGGATCAAGTAGGTGCACCACCTACTAATACTTATTTGGCCATCCTTTAGGACCTAAGTTCACTAATAACCTACTTGATAATTCTGGACAAACCCATGTGAAAAGAAAAAGAGAAGAATAGACAGTCAAGGCCCAATATTTTGAGGACCGTAAAGGCCCATGTTAAATGACCAAGTAGGTGCATCACTTATTTGGTAAAGTATGGCCAAAATGAAGGAGAAAATCAGTGAAACTAGTTTTTTTAAAAAAGGAATGAGACTAGCTCTTTTCAGCCATTTGTCCCTTAAAAATGAATCTGATTTATAAGGTTCTCTCCTTTTCCCTTCTTATCATAATATAGCAGCCATAAAACCCTTAGGGTTCTTGAATATTATCAATAATCTCAAGCTAGGATTGAATGAGAGCTCAAGTTCTTGAAGAATATAAGTTAAGAGATAAGAATCCTCAACAAGAAAGGTAAGACACTCCACTTTTCTCCCTCTATTGTGCTTGAGTTAATTAGGTCGGAATGGTCTATTTTACATGGTGTACTTTTGTGGGAATTGGTGGTTTGTGCATGTTGGACAACCATTGAGGGGAGTCCCCTTTAACTTCAATTGTAAGCTCATTTTAGAATTTATAATATAATGTTAGTAGAAACTCATGAGATAGTGATTGGATATCATAATTTCACATTTCTCCTACTACATTATGATATTTATGGACTGTGTTATGAATATTATGATAAAGGGTATGACCACAAATGCAATTAAAGAAGAAGAAGTTGAAGGAACACCCTTAGTTTTGTAACTATGGGCTTCCTGCCTGAGTATTATTTGAGGATGTGATTGAACTACCTAAATGTGTTTATTAGCTACTATTACTAGTTTTATCACCTACTCAATTGTAGATAAGTATTTGGAAAGAAAAGAGACTATTTTTCATTAATAACAAGGTGGCACAACAAGATATGTAAGGCTATTCAAATACATATTCATTGGGATGAAATCTAATAGTGCCACTACCAACCAGTGAGCTTTCCAAGTGTTATTCTAAGTAGAAAGGATAAGTAGTGGTAGTATGTAAACCATAAAGTAGCCAACCATCTATTTCCCACTCCTTCATGTGTCAACTTACATTGATATAGTGGTGGAAAATGGGTGAATTAGATCAGATTTGGATGAATTGAATATGAATTGAGCCAAAATGGATTGATCACAATCCATCCATATAAAATATGGGTAAATATGGATTTGATCAAAAAATGTTTGGGTAAAATGGTTCCAACCCACTTTAATCTCCTAAAACCTAAAAGATTTAAATTAAAGCTAGATTGTTAATGCTCAACCCCTATCACCCCAACCCTACTTCCAAATAATTATTTTAAAAATAATTATTTTTTTCATAATTTGTTTTAAAAAATTCTACTTTCATACCCCTATCACCCACCGACTCTCACCCCATCCCCAACCCTCATCCCCACCACATCGACATCTCTATCACTTCCAATTTTAAATTAGAAAATATTAAAAAATAATTACACACCCTACCCGCCCCTCACCCATCCCCTACACCCCAACCTATCACCATTTAAAAAAATTCATCCCCAAGCCCCACCGGAACCCCTACTCCCAAATATATTTTTAAAAAGTAAATAAAAAAGTTAAAACTTTTTCACCACTCACTCCCCATATCCACCCTACTCTGGTACCCCCACCCCCCAACAATAATTTTTTTATTTTTAAAGAAAGATAAAAAAAAGTGTTAAATGTTTTCACCCCTAACCCCCACTCCTCTTCCACCCTACCCCCACCCCTACTACAACTCCCACTCCCACTCTCAAATTTTTTCTAAAGAAAATTTTTAAAAATTCAAAAAGAAAAGTTAATTTTTTAACCTCCTAGTGCACAACCCCTCATTCCAACTCTCACTTTTTCAATGAAAAATTAAAAAGATAATTTTTTTCTCCCCACTCCTACCCCCACCAGATCCCCTACCCCAAACCCTAACCTCAAATTATTTTAAAAGAAAATTTAAAAAAACCAATTCCAAACTTGGGGGGGGGGGGGGGGGGGGGGGGGGGGGGGGGGGGAGAGG
>JBCEWC010005554.1:11833-24725 GCA_038996855.1 Solanum aculeatissimum
ACCCACTTCCACCCTTAACCCCCCCCCCCCCCCCTCCCCACCCTCTCTACCACCACACTCAATTTTTTAAAGGAAAAATAAAAAATAAAAAAGAAGTTACATTTTTTGCCACCTGATGTCGCTCAGCCCAACTACTCAAAGGCAGAAGTAGCGATGGTCATCAACATAATTACCCAAGTTTAGTGGTTGAGGTCGATCCCACAGGGAATCGTTGTTCATGGCGAAAGTGACTGGTTGGACTAAGTAATTGTTGGATCTGGGGGTTATAATAATCAAAATAGAGTGCAGCTAATAAGTTCTAATAAATGAACTAAACAACTATGAAGGAGAGATGTTGGCGATCTACAAATATGGGAATTGATCTATCAAATATGTTTAGATACTTGACTACATGAGTTGATATTGAGTGAATAGGCTAGGTTTATTGTAACCCAAAATCACCTATGATAATAAGTGTTTCATATGAATCCGCTAAGATATCACGCATGGACCGCCGAAGACACGCTTGGCCTAAGAAGTTGTTGCAAAACCCCTACTACCTTGGCTATTAAATCCACGGATGTGGACTTCAGCTAAACCCTATAAGGTTTCCGACCATTATATCCATTCCACACTCTAATAATTCCAGCTAAGGTACCAATCAGAGATCTAAAACAAAAACTTCAAGTTCGCAACCTTGAAACTTATACATTTAACTTAGAAAATGGATATAAATTCACCCAAATCAACTATAGGTTAGTCAGATATCACAGACCCAATGAATAAATTGAAGACTCATATCAAAAGCACACCCCCAACATGGGAGTTTTAGACACAAGCTAGAAATTAAAGATTGAATACCGTACATAGTAGCAGAAGTCATGGGTAACAAGATTGAGTACAAATTAGTTGATTCTCATCAACGAATCTTCTCTAATTTAAAACCCAAAAGCTTTAAAAACCCAAACCTCCCTTGTAATCTAATTGGAAAGTTCTATGTACTACTACTACAGACTAATTGTTCTGAAATTAGAATGAACAGATGATGTACAATATCATTTTTAAAATTTCATATATACTCCATGCAAATGTATGAAACTTTATGCTATGAAATGTCATTCGATGGTCAAGGCCGACCATCGCTGTACACTCCGGTGATGCACCGAATGTGCAATTGACCGCTTTTCTGTGCGTCTTCATAAGGCTTCCTCTACTACAACATTAGGTGATTAATCTTTGCTCTGCCTATCCAATATAGCGTTGTACTGGAGTATTCTTCATATCGCCTTTCTGTTAGTATTCTAGGGCTTTGGGTGCTGCAACTTTAGGCAATTACTTGTGCGTTTTGACATATCACCGAGTATGCTTTGCAACATCGATCAGACTGCACTCTTGTCTTGTCCAGGAGTCTTGGTTGTTGTATAGATAGGCGATCTCATGGAGAATTCGATAGATCTCCGAGAATGTCAATGACCGTACTTTTCACCGCCTTTACATACTTTAGCGATGATGGAGCATTCGATACATACTTTAGCGATGCAGTTGGAATTAATATCACACTAAGGGAAATATTTTCTTGCAATTTAACCCCAAAATGAGTTTGAAATATGGACTCATCAACACCCCCAACGTAAGCCTTTGCTTGCCCTCAAACAAATCAAACATCGATCTATCCAAATCAGAGCTTGCAAATAAGGCCACAGGGAGAAACATATACATTTTAACCTTTTTTATCCCTTCTCGAGCTTCCACAAACCACTCACGTGACTTTGAAGCCTCGAGATATGACTAAGGAGTAATCAAGCCATGGCTATGCTCATAATTGCTCATGTAGCTTCTAATCACTGCTTAAAAATATCACTATTTGCCCTCACGCCAAAGAAGATCTTGAACACTCAAGTTTATGACATTACTTTCAAAGGATCTCTTCAAATCTCACTCTCCCAAATGAGAAATAGCATGTAAGATTCCATCCATAGGCTTACCATTATTCTTAATCGAAGTTCATTTGACTTTCTTCTAGACTAGGATTCCAAATGACTTTGCTAACACTATAGTGTAAGGTAAGGGTTAGGTAGGATAGCATATGGTCAATAGTGGCTCATCCCTCCTTAAATTCTCCATGTTCTTTCAAGGCACAAATGGTCTTTTTGTTTCCTTTTCATTCATCTCATTCTTGACATCTCTTTTACTTTTGATTCATCACCCTAAGTGTCTCCTTTTGCATTATTTTTCACAACAGGACTTTTTTCTCTTTTTTTTTGGAGGGTCCTCAAATTTCAATTTTTGTTTTCACTTTTCTTTTCATTTCCATCTAGGACTACTCGAGGTCTTTCATTCATTCTTGCCCCTCTTTTCCTGACTCTTTCATGGGAGCCATTTCCTTCCTACTACTACCACCCCCAACTTAATCTTTGGCCACTGCTCTACTTTCAAGCTCAAAGAGGGATTCATAAAGAACAAAAAGTACTTGTCTTTCATAAACTTGATTTTATGTTTCAAGGTTGCCAAAGAAGGGATTAAGGCTCAAAATATGTTTACTAAGGATTCATTTTACTACCAAGGAATGTCACTATGGTCAATTTGGGCTAATGGAACCAAAGAAGGCCTAAGGTCCTCTTCTAATCCAAAATTAACCAAGTTACCCCTCAAAACAAACTGTGCAAGTACTTGATGATGCAATAAAAGCATTTCAAGAAGATAATTAATCCCACATTAGAAAAATGGCTTGCATTCAAAAAATGGCAAGACATTTGCAATTTTTGATCATCGTATATCCTAGCTCAATTGCTCACATAGTCAACTCAATATTCCTCAAATCCATTCGGAGATTGATCTATCATGAAAGGACTAATTAGTGAGTACATGGCCCTCATGCATGGCATTATCTGAATCAAATATATGGATCATCCATGCTCATATTTCTAAGGACTAGAGACACAATAATACATTCACATGCTTGTCATCTATGCACGAGTTTTGCCAAAAATTTGAAATCATTCATCCATTCAACAAGCAAGACAAAAAATTAACAAAAATAAATACTACTTTATTACAACCTAAATTAAAATTTATTTACAACCCAAATATTTAAAATTATCTAAATATCCATCAATAGCATCACCATCAAAATAAAATACACCATAATTGTCTCATCAAAACACATCCAAATGACAAGGAATTCCTCAAGCTCACCCCCTCCTAACAAATAAGCATTGCCCTTAATATGCAAGGCACAACAAAAAGTAAGCATAAGAGAAAGTGGTTAGTATGAGAATCCCCCTTTCAAGTCAATCCTGATGTGCTGGTGGTGGTGGTGGAGTTGAAGAAGATGTCATTGGGGCATCAATGTCCTCTTCTGTTGGTGTACTCTAAAGATCAATGTTGGGACTAGCAGGATCAAGTACACTCACACCGCATGAACCAATCATGGACTGATCTAGAACGGAAGCAGCAAGCACTGCTTTTACCATCTCGTTCTCCACTCCATCTAGCTTCTCCTAGTCCTCTGGGCTTTGCTCCACTCGTAATGTCTTCCCATTTGTCTCCGAGGTTAATTCCTAGTTCTCTATGCAGCCATCACCCAAAACTTTTACATTCAACCTCTCATTTGAGATCGTAGCCACATCAACCTTGAGAGGTGGATCTTCTAGTCTATCAAAAACTATGCTCAAATAAGTGGATCGGAGGGATGTCACCTCCTTCATCAACTCATCAATATCGGCTTTCAAAGTTGATGTGTCCACACTACCACCACATGATTTCTCTATAGCTAACACTCAATCCTTTAGGCTTGCCAATTCCTTTCCATGATCGTCAATCATGGACTCGATACTATCCATCCTCAACTTGTGAGCCTCACTTAGCTCATTCTACTTTGCTTGAGCCTTAACATATGGCTTTAAAGCCTTGGTTATGGCTGCCTCCACTAACATGGGCATAAATGACTCAACCCTTTTGGCTCGAAGAATAACAACTTTGGCCGGCTGTCCAAAACTAAGAATATTAGCCTTTGTGAGAGGGAGTTGGTCATCTGTGGTCTGTGCCTCTATGGATGGAGTGGGGATAAAGAAGAGTGTAAAGTGGGAAAGGAATATATACCTGTATCAGTTCCCAACTCTGCAACACCGGATATGAGAGCTTTGACATCAACAAACGGTATTTTGTCATCCGACTTCTTCCTAGACCTATTCTCTTCATCCCTCAAGAAGTCAACTTCTATTTGGATGATATCAGTCGATGCCACTGGAGTTACTTCTACATCAATCTTTTTATTTCTTGGAACTTTATCCTTTTTGCACAATGTAGTGATGAGTCTTGGAAAGGGCAGTGAGGTCTTGACTTACTTTGCCTTCATAAGAATTTCTAGAGTAATGAACCAAGATTAAGTCTCTGACATTCCATGATACAACCAACTATTATTTCTTTGGCATGTCAAAGTATCGACTCATTTATGATGACATTAGCTTGCTACTGATGAAACCAAACTAAAACCTTACTAGAACGTTCATTTCTTTCTTTTCAATGATGGTTCCCTCCTCTAACCACGAATGAGCTAAACTACCAATCATTGAATCCAACCATGCTTTGATATCTTCAAAGGTTTGGAGCTGTAATAGATCTTCCAAGTAGCTCTGACAGAACTATGCAACCTAATGCATCTTAATCTCAGTATCTCCACGTGGAACTTGGACACCCCTAACCTCTACAACATCAAGGGGTTTTGTCACAATTGGCACCCTGCTTCTGCTCTTAGGAATAACTTACCCATAGGCTTCATAGAATTCATGCGCAAGACTAGACACATATGGATTCAAAGGTTTGGTGAACAAATGGAAATTGTGGAACTTAAGTGTCTACCAAACCTCTGGATATCTATCGATTAATACTTCTGTTGATAACTTCCTTTCCTCTAGGATAATTTTGTGCCCTTCAGTCCTGATCCTATTTAAGAACTTCAAAGTTATATCTTCTTGGGTCTTCTGAGAGAATTGTGAGATAGAATGATGTAATGTCTTGTTTCTGGACTCGCTTTTATGCCTCTTTGGGCTGGACTCTCTTGGGAAGGGTGAGGGCCTTGTGGACTTGGCTAGAGCATGCTTTTGTTTGGTCATTTTGTAGAACACACTTCAACATTCTTATGAGAAGTATTGATAAGATATCAAAAACAAAATTTAATCGTATGAAAGATAATTAGAACAAACAGGTCAATTAGACCTCATATCATACTCGGCGAATCATCAAGTTGTTTTGGCAATCAAAAAGACCATTGCCTTTTTACATATTTTTCAGACTTAGGGTCACTGATACTTTCAACGATATTCTGCTTAATTTGTGTTACGCTGAATTGATTTAACGATGACAAAAAATCATCATCGAAAGTTGTAGCAGCCCCTCAAGAACAATAGCTAATTAAGGCGGTGTATGCGTAAATTGGCCGTATCGCCGAGTGCATTAGGCGGTCAAAATGACCATCACCTTTTGTGACTGGAGATAACCATCATCCAATCACTAACACTTCAACATTATCACAACTTGCATGGATGAGAGGCACATAGTAACCCACCACAACACATCAAGGCATGCTTACCTATTGGCTATCATTATCACATAGTCTCAATGGCTATACACTCGATCAAATGACGACTTACCCTTAAGAATGATGTCACCCAATCTGTCATAGGGCAAGTTCAACCACTTAAAGGAGGTTAAGGGTTACTCAAACTTCACACATAGTCTATAGAAACAATCAATCTGATAACCAAACATATTTTATGAATACATTCATGTGATCATGACATAGTTTCAATTGAACACATTCAAGCATCACATCAAGCATGAGATTTGGGCCAAACCCACAATCAATTCATCATTGAGCAAGAAATTTTTCATTCATAAATCTAACTCAACTTATTAACACCCTCAATTTTGATATTCATAGAAGGACACTAAAACCCACAACAAATCATTCATACATGCAACACTGGGTTTAAAAACAACTCTAAAGTCCTACCCACTCAATAATTTACAAGATTTCCAATGTTTAAAGAATGATTTTGATATTACAAACCCTAATTAACATCACAAACAAGGGTTTCTTCAAAAATCTTAAACAATGTGTGTTTTTATTGCTTTCTAGTTTGAATAATGGGTGTTGATTTGTGAAGTGTTGACAAGAAAAATTAGAACGATAAGTTGATATGGGCAACCAAAAGGGACTACTCGGTGCATCACCGAGCCATATTAGCGATCTTTAGTTTGACTATGCTTTGAGTCGATTGGTAACCTTAGAGGTGCTTTCAAACTTGGTGAATAAACCATTCAATCGGCGAATCATCAATTCCTGTTGGCGATGGTCAATTTCATCGCACTTCAAGGTGAGATACAAGGTAATCTCACTATAAATAAGGGGGTCCCTAGCATGATCGGTGTAGCTCTAATTGTGCTAGGCGGTGTGGTTCAGTGTCACTGAACATACACACTCACCGACCTACTTAAGGCTTTTTAATTACCTCAGCTCTTAGACTTTCCACCTTTCCTCCTATTCACTTCTCGCGCACACCACTACCCCTTCTTTAGCTTTTCCTTGAAATTTTTCACAAAGAGGTTTGAGGATATTAATCAAAGGGCATTACTAAAGGCTTCATCATTCACTCTGAACCTAAGGTCTTTACTCTAAACATCCACAACAACCCTTCCGGTGGCTAAGAATGGCCTACCCAAGATAATTGGCACACCCATATCCACCTTGCAATCCAAGATTACAAAAACCCCTAGGATAATAAATTTATCCACCTTCACTAGCACGTCATGTAAAATCTGTACTGGTAATTTGATAGACCGATCAACCATGAGCAACTAGTTGGTGAAGGGGTCTCCAATCCTAATTCTTTAAACTTGGCTAGAGGTATGAGATTTATACTTGCTCCCAAGTCTCATAGTGCCTTACTAAACTTTGAGGGCCCAATAGTGCATGAAATGGTGAATGCTTCTGGGTCTTCCTTTTTCACTACCAACTTTTGTGTTAGGATTGCACTGTAATTGTGAGACACTTCAATAGTCTCACACTCAAGGGTTAATTTCATTGTGATAGCTCTTTCATGAATATTTCATAACCTGATATTTTGATCAATGCCTCCACAAGTGGGATATTTATTAACAAGGAGTTGAACATGGAGAGGAATTTTGTGAATTTCACATCCTCCTCCTTTTTTATCAATCTCTGAGGAAAAGGAGGATCAACCTTGACCTGAGGCATTATCAACCTCATTGCTGAACTTGTATTTTTTAGAGACATTTTCTTGGCCTTCACAACATCATCTACACTTTTCTCTTGTTTACCACTCTCATGATTTCCAAGAGCCGCACAATCATCGTCATCAACTACGTACTCCTCAACTTCTTCAATAACAACACTTTTCTTTTCTCCCATTTCAGTCTGGCCTTCTCCATCTACAAAAGATGGCTTAGTGTTTTCTATCACTTTCTTACTACGTGTAGTAATGACTAAGCATTATTGTTCATTTCCCTTGGGATTTGCCACCGTGTCACTAGGTAGACTTCCTTTTGCATGCTGATTTAGATAATCTAATATGTTTCCAACTTGAATCTCCAGCTGCTTAATAGATGCCGAATGCTATGTTACTGTTTGACTCAACTAAGAAAAGTCATATTTCATCTCCTTTAGGACTTTATCAGAGGCTTCCACCTTGTTCAAGATGTGGGAGATCATATCTTCAGTGTGAAGATTTTCTTGATTAACCATAGGGTCAACAACCTTAACCCTATTATGGGGTGGAATATACCTGTCTTCCTTATGGTTCTGCCAACCCCTAACTTGAAGTCGATCAATCCATGCTCGATCTCACCATTTGGAATTATTGTTCCAACCTTCATCCTAGGGTGGCCTTTGAAAATCTAGCCGAGAACCACCATTTGGTTTCTCATGTAATGACATTATTCTTTGTAACCACCTTTAAATGATACACCTTCAAACATCACCTCTCCGGTAGCTCCTACAACATTCACACTCTTACGATTCCCTCCAATGGGATCCTTAACAAGCTGGTCCTTTGTAGGATCTTTTCTAATCTTTGTCATGCCATCCAAGAGGTTATATGCTTTGGTGAATGTTTGTGTCATTAAGCCTCCTATCACCAACTACTCAGCTACTCCCTTGTTCTCTGCGTCAAGGCTCACATAGAAGTATTGAAAAAGAATATGGTCCGAAACTCCATGGTTGAGGCATTAAAGTAAGTGTTTTCGAACACAAAGCCATGTTTTATGCAATGGCTCACTCTCCAGTTGCTTGAAATTCTCCATACTTCTTCTCAATATTATCATCTTCGAGGGAGGAAAGAATCCTTTGAGAAATACATTTTGTAGCTCCTCCTATGAAGTAATAGAATCACGAAGCAACTCTACTAGGTACCTCAATGAGTATACAATAATGGAAAAAGAAAATTGTCTTAGTCGAATGGCTTCCTGATTCACTCCCCTGGAGTTGAATGGGAGAGACACATCAATAAAATTCCTCAAGTATTCATTAAGATCTTCGTGGCTTAGGCCTCCGAATAATCCCTTCAGTTGGAGGAGTTGTAAAATGGTGCTCGTTACATGAAAATTAACTCCTCCAACTAATAGGGGTAGTCAGATAGCACCGGTGCTTCCAACGTGATCACAATTTACATCTTGCATCCCGTTCATGTCCCCAACATTCTCACCATGAATGCTTTCTTCGTCTTCTATCATTATACCTTAGTCAATCAACAAAAACAACAAGAAAATTGTAAAATGAATTTTAACTATAAGAACAAATCTCAACAAACACTTTCAATATGAACACGCCGAATTCTCGACAATGGCACCATTTTTGAAGTCGCTCAACCTGACTACTCAAACGCAGAAGGGGCAATCATCATCAACATAATAACCTAACTTTAGAGGTTATGGTTGATTCCATAGGGAATTGTTGTTCAAGGCGGAAGTGGCTTGTTTGACCAAGTAGTTGTAGGATCTGGGGGTTACAATAATAAAAATAGAGTGCAACTAATAAGTTCTAGTTAATGAACTAAACAACAGTTAAGGGGAGATGTTGGGGATGTGCAAATATGGTAATCAATCTATCAAATAGGTCTAGATACTTGACTACATGAATTGATAATGTGTGAATAGGCTAGGCTGCTTGTAACCTAAATCACCTATGATAATGGTGTTTCGTATGAATCCGCTAGGATATCACACGTGGATCGCCGAGGATACGCTTGGACTAAGAAGTTGCAGCAACACCCCTACTACCTTGGGCATTGAATCCTTGGATGTGGACTTCAACTGAAACCCCACAAGGTTTCCGACCATTATAGCCATTCCATACTCTAATAGTTCCAACTAAGGTACCAATAAGAGATCTAAAACAAAATTCCAAGTTTGAAACCTTGAAATTTATACATTTAACTTAGGAATGGATATAAATTCACCCAAACCAACTACAAGTAAGTCAAGATATCACAGACCCAATGAATAAATCAAAGACACATATCAAAAGCACACCCCCAACATGGTTGTTTTAGCCACACATGCTAGAAATTAAAGATTGAGTACTATACATAGTAGCAGAAGTCATAGGTAACAAGATTGAGTACAAATCAATTGATTTTCACAAACCAATATTCTCCAATTTGATGCCCAAAAGTTTCAAAACCCTGACCTCTCTTGTACTCTAAGAGGAAAGTTCTATGTACTACTACTACAAACTAATTATTCTTGAATTCAAATGAACAGGAGATGTACAATTCCTTTATAAAATTGCTTATATACTCCGTGAAAATGTGTGAAAGTTGGTGCTGTGAAATATCATTCGGCGGTCAAGGCCAACCATCGTCGAGCACTCTGTCCATGCGCCGAATGGGCACTTAACTGCTTTCCTGTGCATCTTTATAAGGCTTCCTCCACTACTCTTTGCTCTACCTATCCAATTTAGCGATGAGCTAAAATATGCTTCATATCTCCTTTTTGTCATTATTAATAGGCTTTGGGTGTTGCAACTTTAGGCAATTACTTGTGCATTTAAGTGTATTGTCGAGTTGATTCTTACCACACTTTTGTCTTGACCAGGATCCTTGGTTGCTGTATAGATAGGCGATCTCATTGAGCATTTGGCGGATCGCCAAGAATGTTGGCGACCCTACTTTTCACCACCTTTCTGCACTTTTGCTCACTTCCAAGATTCCACCAAGTCTTGTCCATTTGTACAATTTTAACTCCATTTCCTGTCATAGCACATGCATATTTGTTAGCAGATGGAATTAATATCACACTAAGGGCATCTTTTTCTTGCAATTTAACCCCAAAATGAGTCTAAAATATTGACTCATCACCACCTTCCCCTTATCCCCTTGCTCTCATCCCACCCCTAAAATTTTTAAAGAAAAAATAAAAAAAATCACTCATAATTTTTTTAGTGCAATTAATAACTATTTATTATGACTGGGGGATCTATGGGTCTATATGGATACCCATATTTTACCTATTTTTATAATATTTGCATGAGCTCTTAAAATAAATTAGCCCATATTTACCTATTTAGAAAATATGAGTGATTAATTAAAATAAATATGGGTTAAATGGACTCCTTTCACCTTATATGGGCTAAAATTTCTACCCCTACATTCATATGTGTTTATTAGTAAATCAATAGTTTTACTCTTCAAAGCACTGACATGAGGATGCTACTTTCATTTGTGAAGCCAATTATGTCATTTATACTTCTAAGTAGTATATCCATGTTACATTTGATTCTTATATTATTGTAATACCTTAAATGACCATTGTCATGTCTTATATCACTGGTACATAGTTCTAAAGCAAAAACATTATCATGACCACCAAAGTAACAATATCAAAATATTAAAGAATAACTTTGAACAATCTATATAGTATGGGTGCCAGCTCAAGGACAAGAGCCTAGCATAGGTCAATCTCACTTTGTGCATAAGGGGTGCTGCCCAAGTGCTAGAGACTAGCATAGGTCGATCCCAATTGGTATAGTTATGAGGAAAACATCCTAGGGCTTAAAATGCCTAGCACGAGTCATCCTCTTTTACCATTGATTAGTTGGTAATTTATATTACATGACTAAGAAAAATTATAAAGCATTAAAGAGTAAAGAAATGAATGTACGGTACATGGTTCCACAAGTATAACAAAGGTGGTATTTTATTATGATCTTTGCATTTATATATTGCTACTTGATTTCACTTGATTTCTTATTTTACATATGTTATTGCCTTACATATTCAGTACATTATTTCGTACTTACATCCCATTTGGGGGATGATGCAAGTCATACTGTAGATATAGGTACTCTAGCTAGTAGACCTCTAATATAGGTGCACTAGACACTCAACGAATTTTGGTGAGCTCTAAGTTGATTTGGGGCTTATGAATCTATAATTTATGTGTTTTGATATTGTATAATAGTTCAATGTAAGGCAAAGCCTTTCCCAACCTATGTTAAGGTTTTCTCTCTTATAGAATCTTAGTAGTCTTATTATATATAGTTCAGATGTATCTTGTCTCTTAATAGCTGTGGCCCCAATGGCCATGTCTGGTATGTAAGTTTTGGTGCTACCTGTTTTGATCTGTTATCTCTGTAGAATACGTGAACTTGTTAATTCTTTATAGTTGTCATATTCATATGCATAGGTTATATGTTGGTTCTCTTAAGCCTAGAGGGCATCGAGTGCCTGTTAGTCTTAATAGATTTGGAGGATGCAACCAATCTATACAAAGAATTGCATTAAAATCAACTATGTCAAGTTTAACAAGATTACAAGGAATAGGTTTATGCTAAATTAACATGGGGCAACCTCTATACACTCTTTTGTCCATAAGTGACTCACCCACGGGAGGGGAATAAATAGAAAAAGGCTCAAACAACATATAAGAATAGATATCAAATCTTGTGGAGTGAAAAAAGATAACAAAAGGACAAATTGGAACCCTGATCAAGTCAAGCATATATATCAAGGTTAGAGATTATTGACATACTAGTAATCATATCATTGGGCTCCTCCTATTTCTGTGTAGCCATAATAACATGAGTCTGAATCATAATCCTGGCCTAGGATCGATCTAGATTTCTTCCATCTTTATAGTATTTAGAAAAATGACCTTGTCGGCATCACCTAAAACATACATTGCTATTCACTAAAAATTTCCCCTCGTGGATCTTTCCACACTCTTGAAAGGTAAGAATAGAAGACTCACTAACACCACCTCATTAATACATAGGTTAAACGAATGATAAGTTTCAAAAGTAAAGTCTAGTACGCAAGAAACTAAATCACTTTCTCATTAAATGGAATTATATTATAGCCTTTGTTTAATCATTCCTGTACTTGTCAATTGGTAGGGGCTAAAACATGGTCCTAGCTTACCCTCAAAGAAGTATGACAAGTCTCAAAGTATCTCAAAATCATAAGATAAAAGGTAGAAGTAATAGGATTTTGATCATGGGTGAAAAAGTGAGCCACAATCTTCAAAGACATCGAATCTATCCATAATGAGGAGAAAGTTGGTCACCAGCTCCTGCATTGTGATATAGCGTAGGTGTCACGACCCGGTTAGGGGGTCTAGGTGTGACCTGGCGAAGGAGAACCCGAAGGCTCTCGATCAAGCCACCATAGTACCAAACTAACCATTTACTCAAGAAATGCGGAAGCATTGCACATAATTTAACAGATTCAGAATTCCCCATAACCAACTCCATATACTAAACATGATCGATTATCAACTTAAGTCATTTATATGATAAAATTAAAGTCAACGCTAACTACCCAACACATAACATAACAAGAGTGTCATAGGTCCAACACATGCCTATAATGGAGTGACGGGGGCTACGACAAGTCCG
>JBCEWC010005555.1:0-24723 GCA_038996855.1 Solanum aculeatissimum
TCCAACTAGGATACTATAATACAATCCTTTTTCAAATAGGATTCTATATACTATTGTTATTCCTATTCCTATTCTAACAAAACCATTAGGTTTGCTCGCTGAAGAGAATCCCAAATTTTTTAGGGAACAATTATTGGCAAGTTTATCTGGAGTAGGATGAATTTGTAACAACCCATCTTAAGATAAAAAATCGCACATCGGCAAAACACAATAGAGATGCTGGGTATATAAGTAAGCAAGCTTTTTAAAGTCCTGCGAGCCTAGGTCCATAGCGGACAATATCACTAGCGGGTTAGACCATTACAAATGGTATCAGAGCCATTCATGTGTCAACCTTGTCGATGTGGGCCAAAATTCAACTTAGGTTAGAAAAATTTCCGATAAGGCAAGTCAAACTTCAATGCTGAGTCTAAACATATCTCATTCGGTGGGACAAACCTCAGCAAGGACACTGAGTCCATAGAGGGGTGTATATAACAACCCATCTTAAGATAATAAGTCGCACATTGGCAAAACACATGAGAGATGCTAGGTATATAAGGAAGCAGGCCTTTTCTTACTAGTGACGCGTTTTAAAGCCATGCGAGCCTAGGTCTAAAGCGGACGATATCACTAGCAGGTTACAGAATTCCACTTCCGTACTTATTGCTCCGGAGCTAGGCAAGCATACTTCATTGCCCCAGACCTTTGGTAGATACGAATCATTGAGCTGAGCACATCCATGCCTGGACTGAACTCCGCTGAGCTAGACTTCACTGGACCTCGACTGCCACATGTCACCTCCTCAGACGCTAGGATGCCAAAACCATTTTGACCCATCCAAGTATTTCGTGCTTTTGTTCAAGTTTGTGAAAATCTTGCAAGTTATACATAAGAGGCAAATCCAACTGCAAAGTAGTATCTCAAAAATTAGCATATTTGAGCATCATTTTGAAAGGAAATTTGGAGCAGACTTAACATCTCATTGAAATGAGGGGTGTGGGGAGGAACAAAAAGGTAAATAAAAGATATCCCAATATGATTGGTTGATTTATAGCTGAAAAGCTAATAATTCGGCCAATGTGCCAGATGCCAATATTTTCTAGGATCATGTCTTTATTGAAACTGCCATGGCATCAAATAAGACTTCACTGATACATTGTAGGATCAGCTAACTCTTTTAAGACAATTTTTTTGAGTCCAAAAGGGTGATAAATGTTTAAGCAAGAATGATCTGCAGGCTATGTTTTATTGGTGAAGCAGCCAGGCTAACCTTGGGCTTTGATCACGACTGTAATACAAGCGTAGTGTGATCTGCACACGTTTTTGTTTAGAGTATGATCTACAAATCAACGCTTAAAATATTAGTTGGGCTGGAACTTTATGTAGGAAATCAGGCAGATAGTGTGATATATGTGCACGTTGCAAATAGCAGAAGGAGGATATTTAATGGGGATGTTTTGTTTGTGAAAGGCACTTACAGGGTGATGTATTCCTATGAATTGCAGACTAGTCAACATAATATCTGAAGTGATACAAAGTAGCGTTCTTTTATATTCTTATACTGCATAATTTGATACCTGTTCACACCACTGTTCTTTCTTCATGTCAATTGCTCAGGGAATTTTTCAATGCTCTAAAGAATAGTAACTTCGAAAAGTTACCCAAATTATACTATTTTTTTTGTGCACACATCTGGGTCTTTTTTCTAATCTTGAGGTTACGTATTTCATCAAGGCAGAGCTGCTTGCTCGATATGGAGGAGTTGCTCCTAAGATGGCAGAGGAAGCACATGCACTAGTGATTGATCAGGTATATGCTGTCAATGCTGAAGTACTTTGTTTGAAAAACTTGGAAACTAATTATCGCTGGTGCAAAGTGTTACGATAATATCAAGTGCACATCTCTTTTAGGTGTTATACCATGATCCTGCATGCTTTTTTTTCCCAATAAGACATTGAGAATACATCAATTTGCAAAGTAATCAACTTCTTGTTAAACATCAGCATTATGAGGTTTTAAAATGTCAATGAACTCTGATCAAGTAATTTGTTTGATTTCACATGCTAGATGTTTCACTAAACCAATTGAATATTCTTTTGGGCATCATGGTTTTATGTCCTGTTTGGTAGTGTTCCATATTTCAGTTTGTGCAGATAAGGTTCCCTTTTAACCCTTTTGTACTACCTCACTTTTCTCTAGACAACAGAAATTCAAATTGCATCTTTTGATTATTTTTGCAGTTTTCCGAGATATATCACGAAAGGGATTTTTAAAGTATTATAATTCCCTGGAATTAGTCCCTCTTAAGCTATGTTGCTAGGACTCTTCAAAAATGTCAACGGGTGCTAGTTGGATTTTCCAAAAATAGTGTATTTTTGGTGAATCCAATATGGGTGCGGCATCGAAAGTGAAGAGTCCGAGCAACTTAGCTCTTAAGGATCTCCTCCAGGATTCAAACTATGCTTCATAGTAGTACATGAACTTTACAGATCAGTGTTCATTAAACCCCATAATATCACTTCTTTTATGGAAATATATGTCTACTGTTATATTTTACCTGATACTCAACTAAATATCCCAAGGAAAAGCTGCTCATAGATGCTGCCACCACCATCCAAGATAAGTCCGCACGAGTTGGATAAACAGTCTCCACCCTATCCCAAGGAAACTATCAGAGGCTCATTTGCTCAACAATCATTTCTCAAAGCCTCAAACAAAGACAGCACACAATCAAAATGCTCAACTTAATATATGTACTGAAAAATATGATAAAATCTCATGAAAAAACTTACTTCAAGGTCTTTCCTGTACTTGAAAGTCTCCATCTCTCTGAACTTTCCTCCATTTCTCCCCATATTTGATTATGATAAACTGGAAAGAAGAGAGAAGTTCTGGTCTGGGCTTATTTTTGCTTTAGATTTAAAGATGTCCTCTCATGGCTTTACTTGTTCGATCACCTTTTGCTGAGGCTAAGTTTATCAACTTCTTGGGAAATGATTAAAGAAGGATACTCCTATTATGACTACTCCAAAAACCACTCCCTAATGAATGGAAAATCAGTGGAGTCTCTAACAACAAGGGAAAAAAGTAATAATGCGAATTCTTTTCTTTTTCTGATATTTTATATCTTGGATTAATTCAATGAATTAGAAGATTGATGATCTATTTCCTTTAGTGTATGGTTAATAGATACTCTTAATCATAATTCCTGTTAATAGACTGATTATAATAGAAAATTTTCAAATATGTTTTTGGTTTTGGTTTTCTGAGGCTTCTCATTGTTGTCTCAAGGAGCTAGCTGGATGTCATTTCAAAGGACCATTCCTCATATTCCCTTCTTGTTACAATTCGACTTATATGCAACTTTTAAGATAGTTAGCTTCTTGATATGGATTCACACATCATATATCTGTCATGTCTTCCTGCGATCAATGTGTGCTTATTTCCTTCAGGTGGTACAAGAAGCACTAGATAAAGCTAATCTGACTGAGAAGGATCTAACTGCAGTTGCTGTCACAATTGGTCCTGGTTTAAGCCTTTGTCTGCGAAGTAAGTTTTTATTCAGTCTTTGATTTAGTAGCCTTTCTTTCTTTTCTTCTTTTGATTTGTTTTTATTTTTCCTTTGGGAGGCTTGATCATTGATTTTTTTTCTTTTTTTCCCTCTTTTTCCTCTCCTCCCCTCACCAATTATTGTTCCTAATATAAATGTGAATATTAAACATTGGGTATATTTGTGTGGACACAAATGCATTTTGTGGCAACTAATGAACCTTGTATATGTCGTTGTACCTTATTTGTTCAATTTATGTGTAGTTGGTGTGCGGAAAGCAAGAAATGTTGCCGGTTCTCATAATTTACCTCTTGTTGGTGTCCATCACATGGAAGCTCACACTCTGGTTGCCAGGTGAGTAAAGGTTAAGTTATTCATGCTAATAGCAAGCAGTAGATTAAGTTTCAGTAACACAGCTCAAAATTTGTTGGGAATTTGTCTAATTCCGTGGTTAGTTAGACTGTGAATTTCATAGCTTTCAATTACTTTGTCCGGGATACTGCAAGTTAAAATTAATTTTTAAAAAACTTCTGCTAGAATATGAATCATCTCTCAGATAACACTTTTATATTTTACTTTTCTTGATTGTTTTGCTATTTATTTGGTTGCCAAATTTTGTCAGGGAACCATATGAATAAGCGGATTTTTTTTTTTTGTATTTGTTCTATTTATAGGGGCCTCATCAGTTTTTGTGAGATGATAACCAATGGTCTGCTTTGTAGCTACAGAGGTCTTGTCACCTTAGATATATCATGGGATACCTTGTTTTAGAGCACTTATCTGTCTCCTTGAGAAACAAAGATTATCAATTACAAATCACTGACTGCATGGTATGAGGTAGTAATCAAGATTTCTGTATGTATTCCACTTTACCTTCCCCTTCTTGTCTTCTTCTGGAACTCTTTTATTTAGTAATTACAGATGATTTCGTTGAACTTGGAGTCTCAAATATGAATAAGCTGACAAGAGAAAATGAAGTTGCCCATGGAATGCTCCTCAAACCCACCATTGCTTTTTTACATTAGCTTGCAGAAAGTTCCAAAGTGTCTAAAATATCTGCCTATCTAATGCTTACAGATAAGTCATAAGTCAAAGTGTCTATGAAGATTGTATGCTTCAAGATAATTGTAAACTCAGTTTTTCCTCTTTTTTAGGCTAGTGGAAAGAGAGCTGCAGTTTCCTTTTATGGCCCTACTTGTCTCAGGTCAGATAATCCTCTATAGTTTTATTGGTCTGTTTTATTTACTCTTACAGAAAATATATTGGGTTATTTTTTCCTGTGTTTTAAAGATATCTGGCAAAGCTATACTGTATTCCACTAATTCTTATTGCACAGCCATCTTGTGGTGCTGTCTACATCAGTTCACCTTGGATCATAGCTTGTTTATAAAAGATCTAGGATTTGTTACTGAACGTCCCACTACCCAGAGAGCCTAACATCTTTTGTCAGTTTAGTTTGTGTCTAAAGGTCTTTCATATGCTTGTCCAGATGCTCATGATATTCATTGTTATGCTTATGAGTCCTTCGATTGTATCCTGTAAGACGAAAAAATCTCATATATACAATCAAACATCCTGTGGTTGATTCATTCAAGTATATTATTTATAATCTTTGTGTGTACTTTTTCTTTTAGTTCCTTTTCCCAAGGGACCTGACTTATCTAAAACATTAAGAAAAATGAATTTTTCAACCTTTAAGCCAATGTATGCTAAATATTGGATGTGTTTCTCAATTCAACAATATAGAATGCAGTTTTCATAATGAAAAACAATTTGAGCAGTTGTGTTTTCCCGTGAATTAGATATCAATAACTTACTGAATTTTCTTTCATTCATATGCTCTTTAGGAGGCCATAATCTCTTAATCCTTGCACGTGATCTTGGTGATTACATACAGCTTGGGACAACAATTGATGACGCAATTGGTGAGGCATATGACAAAACAGCAAAATGGCTTGGTCTTGATATGAGGAGGAGCGGGGGCCCTGCTCTAGAGGAGCTAGCTCAAGAAGGAGATGCCAAGTCTGTCAAATTTAAAGTGAGTTACTTGAGACATTTCCACTTATATGCAATACGTCTTCGGGTTTTCTCTATAAAGGAGTTTTAGTAGTGATATTGTTTGCCCAACTGATTAAAAGTTTGAATGAATTTTAGGTCCCTATGAAACAGCACAAGGATTGCAACTTCTCATATGCCGGTCTGAAGACGCAAGTGAGATTGGCAATTGAAGCAAAAAGAATGTATGTGATTCATTAGGGAAAAAAGTTATTGATCAGCTCTGGGAATATTTTTCCATTTCATATCATCTTATGACTTGACCATCAATGCCATTGCGTTGTTTTGTGTTCTTTTCAAATTATAAAAATTGATTTTCCATTCCCAATGAGATAAATAGTTAATTGTCCAATATATGGAAACAACCTCTCTGTGTCAAAGCTCCTTGTGTTTCGTCTTTCTACAATGTTACTCAGTGTAGTGTTATGTAAACCAAGGTCCAGAAAGTGCAGTAACTTTTAGCTGTCTTATGATCATAAGGTTTACGATTCACTAGTACAACAATGTATATCAGTTGGTTGTTCTCGTCCTCGTAGCTATTCACAATTTGTAGGTTGTATGCAGCAATGCTGAAATCCCTCTTGCTTCAGCTTCTGATGAAGAGAGACAGGCTCGGGCAGATATTGCTGCCTCCTTCCAGGTATATAGCTTTTATAGAATTTGATCTTGTCGTAATTTGTTTATAATTAAGAAGTATTGGTTAACAAATCAATGGATCTGTTTCCTATACCTCTTCCATATTCTTAAATCTCATTTGCATTGTAATGAATGCTTCACCCAGCGAGTTGCGGTATTACATTTGGAGGAAAAGTGTGAAAGGGCAATAGAGTGGGCTTTGAACATTGAGCCTTCTATAAATCATTTGGTCAGTGTTTTCTGTTTACTGCAATTTTATGACTCATATCTTCCTCCTTGTCTTTACTCTAATATATTAGTTTCCTATGATCCTGTAAGATTAATGTCAGTTATGCTAATTGTCCAATTTACCTTTCACAGGTAGTGTCTGGAGGTGTTGCATCTAACAAGTATGTCAGAGCTCGGCTTGATGAGGTTGTGAAAAGGAAAGGGCTGAAACTTGTATGCCCCCCTCCAAGCCTTTGTACTGACAATGGTTAGACGATTCTCCCCCTTACGTTGTAGTTTCTTATTTTTGAAGTTTTCAAGGCTTTAGAGGAAAGGTCATGTCTCTTTACTGAGTCAAGTAAATTGACATGCACTGCCTCTAGGTTGATTGGAGAAATTTTTAGCTCAAAAGTGAACATGGCTTGACATTGGCCTCTAATAAATTGACCTGTTCTAATAGGTGTAATGGTTGCGTGGACTGGCCTTGAGCATTTCTGCCTGGGCAGATTTGATCCTCCACCTCCTGCAAATGAACCAGAAGATGCCGTGGTTCGTCTTTTTCTTCCCTTCTCTCAAACTGGCCATTATGTATATTGCTTTTGCTGATTTGAGTATTACAAGCCATACCATGAAAGTTAAGCTTGTCAAAAAAAAAACACCCATGTTAAAATGATCTGCTTTATGCAATTTCTGTTGTTCTACTACCTGTTCTCTGAACTCTCCTTCCCATGTTCAATTTTGATCCATGGCTCCTTTGATCAGCTTGATTTACGCCCAAGGTGGCCACTTGGCGAGGAGTATGCTGAAGGAAAAAGCGAAGCTCGTTCTATGAGAACAGCACGGATGCATCCATCACTTACCTCTCTTATTAAGGCATCTACGAAGCAGGAGTCACAGTCTGCAAATTAAATAACTCGATAAATTTCTACAACGGACATACACAAACGTGTAGATATTCTATAAAGGTGGTTTGCATAGAATCATACGGCCATATTCAAAAGTTGGTGAGCAGGAAATGCTTAAAAGAACCATCATTCAAGACAATGAGCCTCTTGGGGGAAAACTGTGTACTTTGATGTTTGTATCATGTTTTAGTGCCCCTGCATTTGGTAGTTTTTCAGCGTCTACTTTATAAATTCAGCTACACTCACAGAAATTTTGTTCAATTTCGACCTTTTTTCATTTTTCTAATTAAACTTGTTCAAGTGATGTACTCTTTATAGCATTGAGAGTTTTTTTCTTGGCATTAATAAATAAATATATGAAATTTGATAGCATACTCTTGGGTATAGGTTTAATAGAAGTCTTTTCAATATATAGTTGCAGTTTCGATTCTTTAATTTTATCACAAGTGAAACAACAACATACCCGATGAAATTTCACAAGTGAGATTGAGATTAATATGTCCGAAAACATTATTTACAATTCAATTTGAAAATACATTTTCTCAATATATATATATATATAAAAGAAGTTAGAAAACTTAATTGCGTTACGAGTTACAACAATTCGTTATTATAACTCCAATCATTTCATATTTTTATCAGAGTTTATTAAAATATTGAATAAACCCCCCAAAACATAGTATTTTTAAAAATTAATTTAGAAGATAAGAAATTTTCTAGAATATATTTAAGAAACTACTTTGAATTACCAATTTTGTCATTTTCTTCTCCTAATATACAAAACTAGGCAAACGAACGAGCTACAAATTCGAGCGGGAAAACCCTGAAAAGCA
Source organism: Solanum aculeatissimum (assembly GCA_038996855.1). Classification (NCBI taxonomy): domain Eukaryota; kingdom Viridiplantae; phylum Streptophyta; class Magnoliopsida; order Solanales; family Solanaceae; genus Solanum; species Solanum aculeatissimum. The sequence continues at coordinate 8,169 of JBCEWC010005555.1, forward strand.
GGCGGTCGACCGGAGATGGAAGTTTCAACTCTTCCGTTATCGGCGTCGCTGAGAGCCAAGCTGATTTCCGGCGGCTACACTTCTCTATCTTCTCTCTTTTCCGTTTCTCATTCCGATATTGCCCGCGGTATCCTTCTTCTCTCTATCAATTTTTTTTTTGCAAATTTATTACTATTAATGCTCTGAATGTGTCGTCGAATTGATTAGCAATCAGTTTAAAAAGTGGTTAGTTTATTTGTTTTCGCGTAGTGAAATATGTGTAGAGAAAGAGAGGCGCCTTGAATTGGACTCTTACGATTGGAATTGGGGATAATCTAGTTTTCATGTTTAATTTGATCACCAGTTGAGGTGCCGGACTCAGATTGTATGATGCTTGAAAGGATTTATAATCTTCTGTTGGAAATATGCAATTTTTTTCACTAAGAAAGGTTTATTGATAGTTTATGGGTTTTGGACTATAATTATTTTTAGTTATTGATTTTTGGGTATAGAACTTTTTAAGCATAATGCATGAATAGACGCTTTAACTTGATCTCAACTACCAACTAAATACTTCAACTTTGAGGATGCATGGCTAGACACTTTAACTCATCTCCAATATTGTGTCAATTGAACACTTGATCATCTAGACGCCACCAAAATTTATGTGCCATGTCAGCAGCGTCAGATGTCCATGAAACACAAGGAGGATGGGTTGGAGTGTATGATTGTCGGTTGAGACCAAATGGAGGTGTCTAGATGTGCGCTCTCACAGTTGGAATGCTTACTTTCTAGCTGAAGCTAAATTTGAGTGTCGGTTTATGCATTATGTCTTAAACACAACTACAAAGTTTGAGTTAAAGTTACTATATTCTACTGAACCTGTAGCCACCATTGTAGCTCTGCCCCTGGATGCAAGGGAACTCATTTTTGAGGAGAATTAGGAAAAGAATAAACTTGGAGCTGCAAAAAAAAAGCTTAAATTCATGTGACTTTCATTTTCTTTCGGTTATAATTTTTGATTAAGTATGATGGAAACCTAAGTTGCTCAGAGTCTTCACCTTTGGTGCCTTATCCGTGTCGACACGACATGGGTGTGGGTGTGAGATTCGTGTCCGATTTAGTCAACCGATTTCGGGTACTTTGACCAAAATCGATGGGGAAAGTTTGGACAGTTTTAGTGATTTTTGTAATCAATACAAAAGATAAGATGAAATTGAAGAAAATTGAATACTTTTTATACAGAAATTTCTTTGTCACTCCTTATCCTTTAATCTCCTTCCAGGAGTCTCCTCAAGTTCTCCTCGTAATATCTCATAATTTAGATTTTATCACTCTATTTTTAGTTATTTTTAGGGCGCACCCGTATCTATATATGGATCCATATCCCCGAATCTTAAAAATTAGATCATGAAGGATCCGACCTCTAAATCTGCACCCGTATCGGACACCCACACCCGAGTCCGAGCAACTTAGATGGAAACTATAACAGATTAAGTTTTGTTTAATGAGTGACACCAATGTTATTACTAATTAGTGTTTCTTGCATATATAGAATATTTTATTTCTTTTTGCTTTGTCTGTTATAGATCTAAAGATTTCTGAAAATGAGGCGCTCGAGATTTTGAGAGTTGCATCACAAAGAAGGGGATCTGAAAGACCTAATGGAACTAGCTCTATTGTCAATGGTATGTTATTACTATTATTCTTTCTCCTTTTCAAACTTCTGAAATACTTCATGGTTTGTCTGTCAGAAGTCATGTAGATAATACTTACGGTAATATACAATTATGAAGTCATAAGTTCAAATGATTACAAAGTTGTTTTAATTTCAAAAAAAATGATTACAAAGTTGTTTCAGTGTGACTTGTTAGTAGCATGTGGTGTCATTGTTCTGCTTTGATTATTTTGCAAAGAGGAAGCACTTTATTTATGCATTTGTTTGGTAGGAGCACAGAGTGCCTGGGAAATGCTAAATGAGGAGGAATCACTTGGACGTATCACAACATCTTGTTCGGAGTTGGACAACATCTTGGGTGGGGGCATAAGTTGCAAAGAGGTTACTGAAATTGGTGAGTTGTTACCTTTTACATATGCTGACCCATTACTAACAATATCATAAGGTGTTCGCTTTTGCTTCTTGACATTTCTAAAACGAGTTTGCAGTTTTAGTCAAGTGAATACAATTTTCTTCTGCTTGTTTCAGGTGGAGTGCCAGGAATTGGAAAAACTCAACTTGGGTAGTCGTTGTGACATGTACATTCTGTGTATTAGAAATAGCTTCCTTTTAGTTTCTAGTGGTTAAGACACTTTGAAATGCAGGATACAACTTGCAGTGAACATTCAAATTCCCATGGATTATGGTGGTCTACAAGGCAAGGCAATATATATAGGTACATGCTGACAGAGTAGTTTTCTTCTTCACGTCTTACATCAATTATAACTATTCTCTTTTTTAAAATCAGCCAAGAACTTGGCGTTATATGCATTTTGTAGATACAGAAGGTAGCTTCATGGTGGAGCGTGCTTTACAAATTGCTGAAGCTTGTTTGGAAGATATGCATGAATATCATGGATTTTTAAAGAAGAATCTACAAGCTTGTCAAGTTAACATGCAGCCAAAGGATTTCCTTGAGAACATATTCTATTTTCGCGTTTGCAGTTACACAGAGCAAATTGCTGTTGTAAATTACTTGGAAAAGTTCATCTCAGAGCATAACGATGTGGGTAGAGTAACTCTTTCTTTTTAAATAGTCATCTGCATTACTAAAACATGGAATTTCTGATATTTTTGTTTTTAATAGGTTAAGGTTGTTATTATTGATAGTATTACATTCCACTTCCGTCAAGATTTTGATGACATGGCCCTTAGAACCCGACTACTGGGTGGAATGGCCTTAAAGTTGATGAAGCTTGCAAAGAAATTTACTCTGGCAGTAAGGATAACTTCGTTCCTACATGATCATCTTTCAGTACGCAATTTGATAGTTTTATTTGCGATTATATCAATTCATTACATTTGATTTATTTGTGCAGGTCATCCTCTTGAATCAAGTAACCACCAAGTATACAGATGGTCAATATCAATTAACTCTTGCATTAGGTAATTACACTGCCTCTTTCTGTAATGATATAACTTGGTAGAATGCATACCTTCTATGTTGCTGATGTTGACCCCAAACCCACCACATTCCCAAAGAAAATGGTTCTCTTTTGAATAAGTTTGGGGGAAACGAAGATGGTGATATTATTGTCCGTTTTAGCTTCTTAATATGTCTTGGTAAACAGGAGATAGCTGGTCACATGCTTGCACTAACCGGGTGATCTTATACTGGAATGGTAATGAAAGGTATGCATACATTGACAAGTCCCCTTCTGTTCGATCAGCAGCTGCTCCATATTCCGTAACAGGCAGAGGGATTCGGAGCTCTGTTTCAAACTGTAAACGAGTCAAGATGATGTAAGTTGTTGGTTAAAATTTTTAAAGACAAACGAATGGAATTCCTTCTGTCTTTCTCCGGGTTGAGAAACTGAGTTTTGCATGACATGCCATGATCTCGTAAATACTATGCTTAGCCATGAATCTCTGTTATGAAATAAAGATGTTAGCACACTAAAATATTCATATTATTGGCTTCTCAAAAAGCCTTTATGTCACCACCAATATGTTACTCTAAGGATTTTTCAGGTTACCTTATGGATATTGAAGGATTCTTTCATTCATTATGTTAGGTATCAAAGAAAATATATACTTGTTTGGATGAATAAGCCAAAATGTTACATTTGGGAGGAAGCAGTTTGATAAATTCTTTTCTTTTTGCAGATAGTTTATCAAATTGAATCATGTGTGTTTAAATATATCGTTACATTTTTGCACAAATCATGAAACTACAATAATGGTCTCTTAGAAGTAAATATGAATCCTCAAGAAATTATTGGCATGATCTCAATACAAGTTAACGAAGGATTCTACCCGTTTGAGTTTCTCATTTCAACTGCGAGAAACTCTTAGGGGTCTTTCATAGGGATGGCAACGGGGCGGGACGGGGCGAGTTGAAGTAATTATTTTTAAAACTAATACGGGGCGGATTGCGGGTTAAAAAAATCAAATAAAAATTTTAAGAAAATTGAATATTTGTAATTAGTAAAAATCAAAGATATAAACTTTTTATATTAAACATTGATTTTAATTTTTTTTTTCTAAAATTAAAATTATACATGTCCGATAAATTATTAGTTGTTAAAATGTTAATTAAAAAAAATTAATTAATGATTAAGAAACAATTGTTGAAATGTCAACTAAAAATAGTTAATTAGTGAAAAATTAAAAAAAATTATGAATTCTAATTTTTCATATTAAATTCAATTAAAAAATAAAAGAACTTAAAATTTTAAGTGGGGCGGGGTGGAGTGGGTTGAAAATGAAAAAAATCACCATGCGGGGCGGCTTAAAAAAATTGCGGATTGAGCTCAACCCGCCTCATTGTCATCCCTAGTCTTCCATCAGGGAAGGGATATAACTCAGTGATAGAGTGTCACCTTGACGTGGTGGAAGTCATCAGTTTGAACATGATTATCCCTAAGTCCAATATGAACTTTTCTAGTTGAATTTACTCCCCCGACATCTCTCAATAATTTGGTATGAGTAATAGGAATAAAACAATTGTCGTGCATTTGGTCAGTGGTATTAGTTAAATTCAAATCCCACTATTTGTACAACAATATAAGATAAAATTATCATATATAGAAAGAGTAATGAATAGGCTTGCTAAAAATGATAGTAACAATAACATTCTATACTTTTAACTCACTCACCCACTTTTATCAATTAAAATGTGTTATTACTGTACACGTCAATCCAATAAATGCAAGATGTATCTTTTACATTTTTACTATCCAAGTATCCAATATAAACTAAAATTTTCTATTGGAAAAAGGAAAGTATCCAATATTGGATAAACTAAAATTATTCTAATGTCAGAAGTGGGATTTGAACCCACGCCCTCTTTCGAAGACCAGAACTTGAGTCTGGCGCCTTAGACCACTCGGCCATCCTGACTTGATATTCTTTTAATTTCCTTTTAAATTATATGTTCGGACTTCGAATATACAAAACTAAGTTATGTTCCTTGAGAAAAATTCATAATTAATGGAACAAAAGGGGACAGAGTAATCCAATTAAAAAGTTTGTTGAATCATTCAAGAATTCATCATTATTTTATTTGGGGAAAAAGCTCAAATATGCCATCAAATTTTAAAAAAAGACTCATTTATGTTATTCGTCAAAAGTTTGGTTCATCTATGTGATTACCGTTTGAGAAAAGGCTTTCATGTCATTATTTAATTTTTAACTTCTTCAAATCTTCACGAAATCACGTCAAATTTCAAGAGTAGCGTTCCTTCGAGTTAGATATCAAAACTCAACATCTTTTGAGTTCGGAGTCAATTTAACTCAACAAGACCCACTTGAATTTTTTTTCAAATTTTCAAAACTTTAACCTTCTTTAATGGTAAATTTTCTCCGCAAAATTAATTGAAATTTTGAACATAGACTCAAAAAATACTAAGGAATAAGGATCTAGTATAAAAAACAATAATAAAAACACGAATCAAAACAAATTTTTAAAATTTTGGACCTGATTTCTCTTTTTTATTTTGAAATATTTTTTTTACCTAGTGTTGTGAAACTTTGGATAAAAATTTTAAGTAGGTCTTGTTGAGTTTAGTTGAATTCGAACTCAAAAAAATGTTGAGTTTTAGAATCTAGCTGGGAGAAACGCTACTCTTGAAATTTTGGTAATTTCGTGAATATTTGAAAAAGTTGAAAATTTGGGAGTTCTTGGTGTTCTTTATCTATTCTTGCATTCTTGAAGAACAATGACCGAAAAGACTACATTTGATCTAAAACTCTAATTTTAAAATGTTTAAGTGGTTTCGGAAAATCGAAGTTAAAAATAATGGCATAGATGCATCTTTTTCTCAAATCGTAATGACATAAATGAACCAAACTTTTAACAGATGACATAAATGAGTCTTTTTTCAAAGTTCGATGACATATTTGAGCCTTTTTCCCTTTTTATTTATTGTAGTTTCTGTCTTTTTCTTTTTGTCCGTGATATTTTATTTATTATTTGTCATGACTTCTTTATTTTCGTATTTTTTTTCCAACTGCTTTGAGTTGTTTTTTCTTGAATTGAAGGTTTATCATAATCACTTTTTTTAACTCTCGAAATAAAGATAAAGTCTACATACATACTATTATCCTCAATGATTATACTGATTATATTATTTTTGTTGATTATCAGCTCATTCTCACTTTTTGCTTATGAAAAACTTTAACTATACTTTGCATAGAATTTTTAATGAAATGTCTAATTTGCCTTTTGTTTTTAACTTTTGTTCTTTTTTATCGAATTTGTTTCAAGTTTGAATTTATTTATTTAAAATTTAATTGACTTGATATTTCTATTAAGAAATTATTTATCTCATTCGTATCAATTTATATGATATTTTTCGTTTTTGAAAGTTAATTTTTAAAAAGAATGTATATAACAATCTAGCTTAATCATGCAAATTCGGATCCAAAACGAATAATATCACTCCATTACAATAAATCAAATTGGACACACAAGGCAACAAGAAGGACAAAAAAAAGTGTTTATAATAACTAGGTTTGAGCAATCCTGGTGTAGTTGCTACTTTAAAGTATTATTTTTTAGGGATTGTTTGGTGTGAGGTATAAGTTATAATAATTTCAAGATAAAATGTAGGATTATTTTATTTCATATTTGGTTGGAGGTATAAGATAATTCTTGAATTATTTATCCCATCATTTTTATCTTAGTGATGAAATACGTTATCCCAATCTAACTTATTCCCAGATTAATTATCCTGAGATAACAGGTAGCCAAACGATACCTTAGTGGCAAATGGTCTGTTGACCTTGTAATTGCCGCCTCCTAAAACTGATCAATCTGCTCTTCCAATTATCCCAAATGTCTGCACATAATTTTAAACTATAAGCATAAATTTAAATTTTTTTTATATCTATCAACCAATTATTTTATTCGTAAATAAAATTTATAACTGATATTATTCTTATCAATTTTAAACTATTTTTATTTCAGATATAACTACTCTTTCAACCAATCAAATTTATTATTATTATTATCCCCGCCATCAAGATATAAACAAAAACAAACGAAAAAACAACATAAAATAATGGACACAAAATTTTGTTCCAAATCCACAGAAAATTATGTTTCCTTAAAAAATTTAATTCTCTCACAATTGTTCAAGATTTGGATTAATTCATTTCGGGGATAGAATGGAACACTATTTACAATGTCGCAATCGAAATTACAAAATTTGAGCGAACTCAACACATGGTGTATATCACGTGCCACTTACTTATTTTGGTTGAAAACATTTTATGCTGAAGAAAAAAAGAAAGTGTCATTTCGAAAAGAACAAGTCCTTTCCAAAAAAATTCGTAAATTTTAAATTTATTAACTTTCGTTTAGAGAATGATTAGTTAAAAATTATTACTTGATCTTAAATTTTTTAAATAAAAGTTTAAGTTTTCTTTGAAATTTGAAAAGCACCTAAAATCCTATTTCACTTTCATTACATTTATTTTCTTAAAACTTTGCCCTAAACTTTATTATTTTGATAAATGACCCGATTTGAATTATATTTCATGTTTAAGTCATGTTATTTTTTTAATTTTTTTTTAGAAAAAGTATATTCAAGCTCAAATATTGTTTGTAAAAATTATAATCAAACACAACTTTATCTTCAACAGAAACTTCAAAATTATCAAATAAAGTTAAAAAAATATTTGAAATAATATGTAATAGCTCATATTTGAGATATAATTTATGATATTATGTGATTATCTACTTTTAACCGTTACTCTTTTAGAGCATATTTAATTATATATTTAAGATAAATTAATTAGAGGATATGAAGTGAAAAAAATGATTTTATGATTAAAAGCCCACTTATATTCTTTAGATAAAGAAAAAGAAATTTAAAGCATTAAACACAAATTTTATTTGATCTTTTTTGGCTTAATTTAAAGTATAAGAGTTAAACTAACTAACCAGTGTATATTTAAAAATAAATTATTTAATTTATTAAAATAAAATTTATATATTTAAAAATTACACAAAAATAAATTTGACAACTCTTGGAACAATATACACAGAATCTTTTTCTTTAAGCCTGACGTAGAATTCAGAATTCTACATTAGTAGGTAGCATATTTTTTAGTAATTCTTTTTTCACAAAAAATATATTATAAAATTTTATTTGAATTTTTTAAAAAAACTATATGGTTAGGTGAGATGATTTTTTTGACCAAAACATAGCTTCTACCAACAAAAAAGTTTTTTTTTTTTTTTTTAGTACTTATTTATGTTGTTGAAAGGTGTCAAATGTCAAAGTTAACAAACCTACCTTGGTTGTTGGATTCTTCAATTCCTTCCCAATTACCTAATTTAGTAAAAAAAAATTAAAATTTAACGATATCAATTTTGATTAATATTTTAAAATATATTTTTAAATTATATTAATAAAAATATATAGTATTTTTTGTGTAGTTCTTAAATTTTGATTAATATTTTTTAAATTATATTCATAAAATATATATATATATATATATATATATATATATTTGCTTAACAATAATTTGGAAGATTAAAATTATGTCAATTGACTTGAAATAACAAAGAACCAAAATATAAAATAACATAAAACATTAATCAATCACAAACAAATTGACTGTACAAGATTAATTTATATAAAAAAAATAATTAAATGAGTCATTTTTATATAATTGTTAAAAAGAAATTCTCACTTTATATATCAATTTCTTTTAAGCTTTTGTTCCATCTTATATATACCTCCCTTTATATTTGTTTTCTTATCCGTTTCAATTTGTTTGTCTTGTTTTTTTCATTTAAAAAAGAATATCGTTCTCCTTTTTGATAACTTTTTTTATTCCAACTTCTATATAATATGTTTAATGTTATAAAATTAATAATATTTTAATTTATTTAACATATCTTTAGTTTATGATCACAATATTCAAAAAAAAATATTTTTAAATTCGAATCAAGTAAAAATTGAATAAACAAATTAAAACTAAAAGAGTATAAAATATCCATAAATATAAGACCACAGCCTTCTATTGTTGTCTCTAAAAAAAAAAAAGGCTACTGCAATTTTGTAAGATTATTTTCCTTTTTATAATATGTCTTTTTCTTTCTTTCTGCTTTCTCCTATTATACGAGAAAGAGTTTAGGATGAAGCTGACACGTTTTTGTTGATGTATCTGCTTAATTAAGAGTATTTTGATAAAAAGTTAAATAAAGAGAGTTGAGGGTGAAATGGGTACGTCTCCATCGACGTGTCTGTTTCTTCAAAAGTATTTTTATATCAATTTAAATAAAAGAGAGTTGGGATGAAACAGTCACGTCTTCGTTAACGTGTCTACTTCATAAAAACTATTTTCGTAACAATTTAAATAGAAGAGAGTTGAGGGTGAAGCAGTCACTTCTCCGTCGACGTACCTGCTTCAGCAAGGACATTTTCGTAAAAAATTAAAATAATTTATTTCTTTTATTTTACTTTAATTTAATTAGTTACGTAATTTTATTGAAATTAAGAGACGCGCTTTAGCTATTACTCCTAGTTTTAAATTCATATCCTTTGGTTATAGCTTTAATATTTTGAATGTTGATAATATTTGTGTATATTTTGTAACTGTTTTGAATAAAAAATCAACAATTTAATTATGAGTATCTCAATAGACCTCTTCACATAGATTTGCACAAACAAAAATAGATTATTTACTATCAAATAAATATATATTAAAATTATTTAATCAATATCACTTAAAATTTATCAATATTAATAATATTCATTAGCCATTTATGTTACACTTAATGAGATAATTTAATATTATTTAGTTAACATCACATACAAAATAAATTTACAAATAAATATTGAGCCCGTGCATATCACAAAAATTTTGTGACTAATTATAAATATAAAAGACATAATATATAAATGTGTTTCTTAATATAACTTTAAAATTGATATCTATACGTATTAACTTTGTATATATACAAGTAAATATTTAAACTTATATAAAATTAAATAAATAGATACACTCATTCATATGAATTTTTTATAAGATATATTTGAACTGATTTAAAGAAAGAATACATATCCCCTCCCCCTTTCCAATCTTGACAGCAAAACTTCCTTTAACACCTTAACTACACATGCGTTTAAATAATCCCTTAATAATTATCAACTGAATTTAATTTCATCCTATCAGATGATGTGACAAAAAAGAAAAGAAATAAAATTTAAAGGATGTAAAATTATTATTTTTTAAAAACTGGTCCTACTAATATATATGTATTATCCAATGAAAAATAAAAAAAAAATTCACCCACCCTCAGCCACCCCTCTTTCTTCTCTTCAAACTTCCCCACACCCTCTCTCTTAAAAATAAAATTTACTGCAAATAAACTTATTAAGAATTAGAATTTGATTAGTACATCAAAATATAAAAATGAAAGAACATGGTTGACAATGACAATAAGTGGGCGACGAACATTGGAAGAAAAATTAATATTAACCACGTCAATTTTTCTTAAACTAATTGAAAATAAAAAATTAATTAGTGTTTAAAAATATTAGAAAACGAAAAATCGTGAAAAAAGGAAAAAAAAGTGAGCGAAAAAAATCAAAAATGAAAATTAAAGAATTTCCTATATGGCTCTATCGTGGCACTTATAAGGCGCGTGTGTAATAAACTTGTCATTGTGAGACTGATATTACAGTGTTAGGGTGAAATCAAATTCACTTAATAGCTATTAAGAAGGTAATTAAACATCCATATAATTAAAGTATTAAAGTAAATTTTGCTATCAAATTTAAAATTTATATTATGTTATATAGGAAGTATCTTATATCACGTAAAATATATGATTAACTTTATATAAATTTAAATATATCTTTTATATATATTATACGATATAAAATTAAACGACATATTTATATATTCAAGTATTGATGCATGACATTGACACCTACTCCCATTCATCTCTTAGAGCCACAAGGAGCCAACCCCTTTAAATAAAATCCTCAGAAGTCATTTTATTGCCACTCTGCATATTTTTTCCCCTAATATATAATACATCAACTAATTTCTCTCTCTGTAAAGCCATGGCTTCTTCTTCTTCTCTCACTCTCTCTCAAGCCATCCTTTCTCGTTCAGTTCCTCGTCATGGCTCTTCTTCTTCCAATAATTCCCACCTTTCCCCTTCTTCCATTTCTTTCCCTACCTTTTCCGGCCTTAAATCCACCACTTCTACCTCATTCCGCCACCGTGTTCTTCCCTCCGCCGGCGCCGCCGGAAGAAGCTCGGTAATTCGTGCTTCAGCTGCGGTAGAGACTCTACAGAAAACTGATAATGCCCTTGTTGAGAAATCTGTAAATACAATCAGATTTTTGGCTATTGATGCTGTTGAAAAGGCGAATTCGGGTCATCCGGGTTTACCTATGGGATGTGCACCTATGGGTCATATATTGTACGATGAGATCATGAGGTATAACCCCAAGAACCCTTATTGGTTTAATCGTGATCGCTTTGTTCTCTCCGCCGGACATGGATGTATGCTACAGTATGCTTTGCTTCACCTCGCTGGCTATGATTCTGTCAGGGTAAAATACCTCAACTCTTTAGCTATTTTCCCCCCTTAAATTTGTGTATGCATGAGTGGATCTATGTATTTTCTGCTTTATATTGGATCTATATATGTAAAAGCTTCTCACCTTTTTTGAGTTTTGTTGAGGAAATTATGTTTCACTAAAAAGGGGAAATGGCTTGTGCTGTTATGGGTGCAGGTCATTTTCCTTTTATCTCTTGCTACAACCAATATTTATACACTGTTATCAGTCTTTAATACTAATAAAGATTCATTGAAGCACTATCTAATTTGTAATAAATGTTTTTTCAAGAAGATATTTTTCACTCTCCAATCAAACATTCACTTGAAATTAAGTGTGTAGATCATGGATTATCCGGGAAAACATTTTTTGTGGAAAACATTTTCCTTGGTACCAAAGACTTATCTTTCTGGTGTAGCCATTTCATTTGCTGGAAAATATTTTCTCAACATGATTTTTGGTACACTTTTGACAGTTACTGATGATTTTGTCTGTCTTTTAGGTTAATAAGCTTATGTTTTTTAAGTGTGTTTTTGTAGTTAGAATTTATTTAGATTGCATTTGGAGTTAATTTTCGTCAGTATGCTTTTTAAACTGTGCTGATTATGTTTACTATTATATTTTGATTAGGAAGAGGACTTGAAGGGCTTCCGCCAGTGGGGAAGCAAAACCCCTGGACATCCCGAGAACTTTGAGACACCTGGTGTTGAAGTCACTACTGGTTAGTGCACTTTCTGTATGTCTGTGTACATTTATTAGATTTCTATCTGGTGGTGGATTATGTATATATGTGTAGGTGACTTTTCGTTGAGAGCTGTATAACTGATTATGATCTTTATTTTGCTGCGGTTAGGGCCTTTGGGACAAGGGATTGCCAATGCTGTTGGCTTGGCCCTCGCAGAGAAGCACTTGGCTGCTCGTTTCAATAAGCCTGATACTGAGATTGTAGACCACTACACGTGCGAGCCTCCTAACTCTCCTTTTTTTTTCCCTTTTGAATGCTTAAACAATTGTAGGATTTAATGCAGCCTGTTTGTTTGACTGATGGCATTGGTGATCATGCAGATATTGTATTCTTGGTGATGGTTGCCAGATGGAGGGTATTTCACAAGAAGCTGCTTCTCTTGCTGGACACTGGGGGCTCGGAAAGCTGATTGCTTTTTATGATGACAACCACATCTCAATTGATGGTGACACGGAAATCGCTTTCACCGAGGATGTTGGTGCCCGTTATGAGGCTCTTGGGTGGCATGTAATATGGGTGAAGAACGGTAACACTGGTTATGATGAGATTCGTGCTGCCATTAAGGAAGCAAAGGCAGTCACAGACAAACCCACTCTGATCAAGGTACTTTACCTGTTGCATCTTTATGTTTGGTAGTATTATGGTTGCTTATTTTGTGGACTTTACTGCATCTTTTTGCCCTTGTTTTGTATTGATAACTTAACATTTCATTTCGCACCCCATTTCCTTTATTTATTGTTGTTATCAGTTAGGATGCATGATTAGTTCATTATTTGTAATGTTACTATTGGGTTTCTTTATATATTCATTTCATATCATTTATCATTAGTACTGAACCTTCCTTCTCGCAGGTGACTACAACCATTGGTTTTGGCTCACCCAACAAGGCAAACAGTTACAGTGTACATGGAAGCGCACTTGGAGCTAAGGAAGTAGAGGCCACGAGGCAGAACTTGGGATGGCCTTATGAGCCTTTCCATGTGCCTGAAGATGTCAAGAGGTACTCTCCCATTTCCGTTTTCGGATTCATTTGAACGTTACTGGTAACTTACTAGCTATTGGTGCGCTCGCTACTTCTTGCAGCCACTGGAGCCGTCATGTTCCTGAGGGTGCTGCTCTTGAAGTTGGATGGAATACCAAGTTTGCTGAATATGAGAAGAAGTACCCAGAGGAAGCTGCAGACCTCAAATCCATCATCACTGGTGAACTACCTGCTGGCTGGGAGAAAGCTCTTCCTGTAAGTAGTCATTTTCATAGCTCTCTGTCCAATTGAAAAGCCGACTTCAACTGCTTTTGGTTTGCACCATCTTTATATTGAGTTCTTAGCTATTGGTGATTTTTTTTTGGGGGGTGGGGTATTTTTACCTCCTAATATAGACAAGTTGATTAGAGGGACCCACATTTTATAAGTAAAATCAAACTATGTTGCATCACAGTTCCACGGTTATGCCTTCCTATTTAATCATTTTTCCTAAAATGATATTCATCTAGTTCTGGAACATGTAAGTAAATCTCTACTGATTCAGTTATTTGCTTGTTTTCTCAATCTCAGACCTACACACCTGAAAGTCCAGCGGATGCCACCAGAAACCTGTCCCAACAAAACTTGAATGCTCTCGCCAAGGTTCTTCCTGGTTTCCTTGGTGGTAGTGCTGATCTTGCCTCATCAAACATGACTCTCATGAAAATGTTTGGTGACTTCCAAAAGAGCACCCCAGAGGAGCGTAATTTAAGGTTTGGTGTTCGTGAACATGGTATGGGAGCTATCTGTAATGGAATTGCTCTCCACAGCCCCGGCATAATTCCCTACTGTGCTACTTTCTTTGTGTTCACTGACTACATGAGAGCAGCCATTAGAATTTCAGCTTTGTCTGAATCACAGGTTATCTATGTTATGACTCACGATTCCATTGGGCTTGGAGAAGATGGACCTACACATCAGCCCATTGAGCACTTGGCAAGTTTCCGAGCAATGCCCAATATTCTGATGCTCCGTCCAGCAGATGGTAATGAAACAGCTGGTGCTTACAGGGTGGCCATCCTCAAGAATAAGACACCATCAATCCTGGCTCTTTCTCGGCAAAAGTTGCCCCAGCTTGCTGGAACTTCTATTGAAGGAACAGCAAAGGGTGGCTACATTATATCAGACAACTCTTCAGGCAACAAGCCTGACGTCATTTTGATTGGTACTGGCTCAGAGCTGGAGCTTGCTGTCAAGGCTGCTGATGAACTCAGAAAGGAAGGAAAGGCGGTGAGAGTTGTCTCCTTTGTTTCTTGGGAGCTTTTCGATGAGCAATCAGCTGAGTACAAGGAAAGTGTCCTTCCAGCAGCTGTTACTGCTAGAGTTAGCATTGAAGCTGGAACCACATTTGGGTGGGAAAAGATCGTTGGATCCAAGGGGAAGGCCATTGGAATTGACAGATTCGGTGCCAGTGCCCCTGCTGGAAGAATATACAAGGAGTATGGAATTACAGCAGAGGCTGTTATTGCTGCAGCTAAACAAGTTTCTTAGATTCTTGTTACTTACCCTTGGTTGCTGGTGTCTACCAAAGTTTCCGTTTTGGCTCTGAGGTTGGAGATAATGGTGGAAACCGATATCAAGTGGACTCGGTAGTTAAAATCGTTGCCTGATATTTTCAATAAAGATAATTTCTGTCATTTTCTTCAGTTTGAGCAGCGGGGCGACCAGAATGAACCCAAGATGAGGATAGAAATAGGCTTTTATGGATGCTCCTGACCCATGTACACTTGAAATATATCTTTGTTTTGTAATTTTTGTTTGGTCGAGTGATAATGAGGTCCAATTTTCAATTGGAATTTCATGTCCTCTGATAAACAAGGGGCTTTCTTTGTCTTTACTGAAGTTATAATCTTGTGGCTATCCAAATAATCTTTTGGCAACATTGATGACAAAGTATGCATGATTGATGCTTTGATGGTGTTGATGAAAGTACACTACAATTCATGAGTCTTTCTAAGTAACTCATGTTCGATTTAAGCTTGTTAGTATACTTCAATTCATGTTCAATTTTACTTTTTATTAAACTAACATTCAATCAATAATTAATAAATATTTTATTTATTTATTTTGAAATAAATATGTGGTAGTATATTATATTTTGTTTATGAACTTTTGTTCATTGGGCAAGATTCTGGATTTTCATAATTATTAGAAAAAAGACATTTAAATTGTTGTTTAAATAAAATTTCAACTTCATGTCACTCTGATTTCATCAGATGACTAAACGGCCGGGATGTGGCCCCTACCAAAGGGTTGGAGGATGGGTGATTTGTCTCCATCAAGAGTTATGTGGTGGTTGAAACTTTTGGTTATTCTTGATTGTTGAAATTCTGGCTTTAAACCTTCCTATCCACACTGTTTCCTCCCACTTTTTGAATGAAAATTATGGGCTCTTATCTTAGGTCTATTTTGGTCTACTGTTGTTTCCTTTGTGAGCTATCACCAGGTTGTTGAATATGGCCCCACTTGATTGGAATAATATTTTGGAGCTTTAGCATATTCTAATTTTTTATTAAAATAATGTTTGGATGACTCAAGTTGGTACATTACATTATTTTACTTTGCTTCTCCACTTACTATAATCATCCACATCTCACCTACCCACTAAACTTCTTGACTTGTTTTGTTGTTGTTGTACAACATGACATTTAAGAATTTTAATTTATCATAATATTTATGTAATCAAAATACTTTTTATCATGATTTTCTATTATGTTATATAGTTGGGGAATCTTAGTAGTTCAGTTGGTTGGTAAGAGTTCAATTCCCTACATTGTAACCTCCCCTTCCCATTTCTCCTTCCCCCAATTGTTTTCTTTTGTTTTTTTTAAAAAAAAATTATGTTATATAGTTATTATGGGAAGAAGACTTAGAGCCTGTTTGGCTTAGCTGAAAAAAATAACTTTTAAAAAGTGCTTCCAAAGTACTTTTAAAAGTGCTGAAATTTATTTTAAAAATAAGCAATTATGTGTTTGGATAAAGTGCTGTAGCTGAAAAAAAGTTGTTGATGTGTTTGGCACATAAGTGTTGTTAAGCACTTTTTTAATTAAAAATGTCTAAAA
>JBCEWC010005556.1:0-24722 GCA_038996855.1 Solanum aculeatissimum
ACCCGAACGGAGATCTATTTTGGAGAAATGAGTAGCCCCTTGAAGTTGGTCAAACAAATCATCAATCCTAGGCAATGAGTACCTATTCTTCATGGTCACCTTATTCAATTGCCTATAATTAATACACATCCAAAGAGTCCCATCCTTCTTCCTCACAAACAACACCGGAGCACCCCAAGGTGAAATACTAGGTCTAATATACCCCTTTTCCAATAAATCCTTCAATTGGTCTTTTAACTCCATTAACTCTGCCAAAGCCATACGATATGGGGGAATCGAAATGGGTTTAGTATCCGAGAGAAGGTCTATACCAAAATCCACCTCTATATCAGGAGGGATGCCGGGAAAATCTTCCGGAAACACATCGGGAAACTCTCTCACTACCGGTACCGATTCAAGCCTAGAGTATTCTCCTTCCAAATCCCTAACCCGAACTATGTGATAGATACACCCTTTCCCAATCATTATCCGGGCCTTAAGATAGGAAATAAACCTACCCTTCACTACGAAATTTCCACTCTTTCTAATACCGGCTCATTAGGGACTTGAAACTTAACCCACCTAGTTCTACAATCAATAGAGGCATAAGATGCATGCAATTAATCCATCCCAAGTATAACATCAAAATCATACATTCAAGCTCTACAAGATCACCAAGAAACACCTTATGCAAAAATGATATGGGACAACCCCTATAAACCTTTGGGGCAACAAGACTCACCCACGAAAGTATACACGAAATTAGGCTCCCTCAATGTTTTGGAATACACACAAAACATAGTAGCCAACAAAGGAGTCACAAAAGATAAATTGGCACCCGGATCAAGTAAAGCATATGCATCAAAGTTAAAGATTTTTAACATACCCGTGACGACATCCGGAGCTTCCTCAACTTCTTGGCGGGCATGAAGAGCATAAAACAGGTTGTTCCTTGGAGCACCTTCAACCGTAGCCTTTGGTGGCTCTCAGTGGTCCAAGCTACCACACCCATAACAAGCACCCGTGACTTGTCTACATACCCCCAAATAACTTCGACCATATTGAGCACAACGTGGAACCCGAGGACTATCCACAACTTGTTCCCTAGGAGAAGGCACCCTAGTAGCAAATCTCACATTAGACCCTTGGCCTTGTTGAAAATGGTCAAATCCACCAAACTTAGCATTTGGAAATCCAACATCAATACGGGCCCTCTTTACCTCGTGCACCCTTTTATCCTTCATATTTTCACCCTCAATTTTTTCAGGATAGGTCATGAGCCTCGAAATATTTATCTCTTTTATAAGCATAGTCATACGACACTCCTTCATAATCAAATCTGATACACCCTATTCAGGCGATAACTTTCTCATATGAACTCCGAATCAAGTGAAACTAGTTGCATTGCGAAGCTAAATCAAAAATATTCAATTTTATATATAGCATCCCACATTCTTCAACCAGCATCAAAAGTTATGTCAGTTTAAATTCTACTGTCCAAACAGCCTCTCTAGGCCACCAGATGATCCATTTTGCGTTCGGCCACTTAAACTCAACCCGTGGCTACCAAACCTCAATCATTACCACTATAACATCATACAATACCAACCATAAGGCGTTTGTTTTGAAAATTTCAGGGTTGTTACAATTATGATATGATATGATATGTTATAATGATGCATGATATGATATGCTATGTATATGAGCTACTCCTGTTGCATTGGTCTTGGAAAGTGTCTTTTGAAAACTCTGGTTGTCTTTTGAGCCTAATTAAGGAAAGACTTGACTGATGATTTGGCCTTTAGCCTAATTATGCATTGTTTTGAATGAAATATCAAATCTCTATTTTGAAAGCTCGTATATGTATATGTATTCCCAAGGGATGAGACTTACTATCGAGGGATTGGAGTAGTATGTGAGCTATCCCTAAGAGTCCCACTCCTTTCCATCAAACCATGTGCCAACATGGGTTATCTCCCTAGAAGGGATTGACTTATTATGTATCCCCTTGTTTAAGGGTTTATTGGGGATCTACCTGGCAA
Organism: Solanum aculeatissimum; assembly: GCA_038996855.1. Classification (NCBI taxonomy): domain Eukaryota; kingdom Viridiplantae; phylum Streptophyta; class Magnoliopsida; order Solanales; family Solanaceae; genus Solanum; species Solanum aculeatissimum. Next base: position 2,022 of record JBCEWC010005556.1, read on the forward strand.
GTAGTTCAATTCCAAGTAGTAGCTCAATTGGTCTCTTATGTTCCCGTTTGAGGTCACATCCCCGCTATTATATGTAGGTTTGCACTTCATGCATCACGATATGACATGGTATATTGTTATGATATAAATTCCTTTGGCTATGTGCACTCCTTTCCGTACCATGTGTTCCCTTGTCATCTAGCCTTGTCGTAGGATCATATGCATGTGCATGGCACACCCTCATACTTAGTGCATTATATGTGCTAACCCATACTCTTTTTCTACATGTTCTAACCATGTAGGGACCAGAGATGACTTTCTTCCACCGTTGGACGTTTAGCGAAGACTTGAAGTATTGCTAGTGGTGAGCCCTATACTCCAAGGGCAATACCCAATTTCATCTACCTTATGTCTTTATTTTATTTCTCTCTATCTTATGACTTGAGGGTGAGCCCGGAATATGTCGTGGCCCCTTCTCATTCTATGTAAAGGCATTGTTAGACATATCAAACTCTATTGTATGTTATGCTATGTGTTGATTGAAATTATATGACTATCTATGTTAGTTGATGGTATCTTATGTTATGTTCTTGGTTCTGCTTATGCTATTATGACATGTTTGATTGGAAATGTGCCTATGTGGAAAGTCCCTAACCCTTCTTGCCTGCATAGTTTGAGTCATACTTACCCGTCCCTTAGAACATAATTGTTATGTGCTATGTGAATCATGCGTATCCCATTCTCGGTGAGTCCAAAACCCCGGAATCCCCTAGACTTATGTGTTATTGGTTATGTTTACGCGCTTTCGAACCGATGATGTGTGTGATGGTGCTATGATGGCTTGATCGAGGACTCTCGAGTTCTCCTTTTCCATGTCACATCTAGGCCTACTCTCGGGTCGTGACACCCTCCATATACAATGGCTCTGTGGAGTTGAAGGAGTTAAAAGAGCAATTAAAGGATTTGTTGGAGAAGGGTTTTAGTTGACCAGCTAGTCTTCATGGGGTGCTCTGGTATTATTTGTGAGGAAGAAGGATGGGTTGCTTCGTATACGCATCGATTATCAGCAACTTATTAAGGCCACCATAAAAAACAAGTATCCCTTTCCGAGAATAGATGATTTATTTGATCAATTTCAAGGGGCTACACACTTCTCCAAAGTTGACTTGAGATCCGGCTATCACCAACTCAGGATGAGGGAAAGTGCATTCCTAATACGGTGTTTTGGACTAGGTATGGTCACTTTTAGATTGTGGTGATGTTATTTGGCCTCACTAATGCTCTGACTATATTTATGGACCTCATGTTTAGGATGTTTAGGTAGTATTAGTGGCATATAGTACTGATGTCTATGGAATATTTTAGTTTTTACTGAAAATGATACCCACCAAAATTTTATTAGTTAGCTTCGATAGCAACCATGCATGATTGATTATTTGATAGTGCTTGTTCTGATAAGTTTGGTTCAATTTTGATTGAAAATCATGATCTAAGAGTCTTTGTTGATAGTGTAATCAGTGTTATGTGTGTCAGAACTTATTTGCATGACTCATATAATGTGTTTTAATTCAGAACATTCCCTGTTACTCTAACTTAGACCGTAGGTTAGTTGGTTAGGAAGGGATCTTAGGTCATTTTTCTTATTAGTCCACTTTGCCTAAATGACCAACCAAATGTGTAATATACCCCTTGATCCCAATGTTTGAGCCTGATATATACCTTTTTCCTTGTTAATATCTATATGACCTAACCTTAATGAATGACAAACCCTGAAATTGGCCCTGGTCCTTCCTTCAACATTATGCACCTTGACTGAGGAAAAAAGTGTATGTTGAGGGTGGCTACCCACAGTGGCCCTGGCTCAAAGGATGGATATTATGCACCTCAACTGAGGCCAAAAGCCTAAGTTGAATATGGATGTAGCAAGGAGAAGTCATGAAAAATGAGAGAGAAACTAGTGATACATAAAAAGGAGAAATATGTCAAAAAGGATTCAAGAAAAAGAAAGAATTTCCTAACTATTATGATGAAAAGCAAAAGAATGAGAAAATACAAGGTAATAAGCTAAAAATGAAAATAAAGCACTATAAAAAGACTTAGAATGAGGGGGGAAAGGGAGAATGTGATGAAAGCGATAGGTTGGTAGGGTGAAAGTGTAGAAAAATGCAACGTCAAGGAGGGCCTTTAGTCACTATGTTCTCAAAACATCACACCAAAGGCCCTTGAACCTACGTTGCTAGCCTAGAAAGTCCTAAAGTGATCCTAGTACGATTAGTCAAAATTCATAGTCTTGAGTATACGGGAAAGTATATGGTATTGATCACAGTGTTTGAATATCTTTTGTGAGAGTGATTGGTTTTGTGCAATCCCAAGTAATGAATCTGAAAACATCACTATGAGAGTGAGAAAAGACTTGTTTCTGTGAGGGAACTTGTATTGCATTATTAATGTTAGACTGAGTTAGTGATTATTTCTTATTAGTGGTTACCTTGCTTCTCTGAGTTTCACTATCGAATATATTAATCTGCACTGGTCCATTTGATAGCTATCTGATATGCAGTTTTGAATGGTGAGGGTATCTATGCTTGATTTTGATTTGATGTTTGTCATTAAACTGAGATCTGTGTGTTGTTGTGTTGCTTATGTAGATTGAGTCCGCCGCTTGAGGACAAGCAATAATTTTAAGTTGAGGGTATTGATGTGCTACCGAAATATAGCACTTTTGATGCTTAAAACTTGGAATTTTATGTGTTTTCAAAGCGATGTTATTAGATTTGATGTGTTTTTATGTTTTTTTTGCAGGATATAGGGTTGGCATGATTTTTGGGCAATGTATGTTAAAAGTACAGTTTTTTGAGGATTCATGAAACCCTTTATGGGTCATGGATTATTCCACGGGCCATAGAAGGGGAGTCATAGAAAATTCCAGTGAAGGGTGATTCTCAAAAGTTTAATTTACGAGTGAGTTGACGAACCATAAATCATTATACAAGTCGTAGATCAATCGTTGTACCATGAGGATCATAGATTGTGGAGTTTCTAGAAAGTCATCAGATGAAACCCTCCACGGGTTGTAAAATCTTATATGGCCCGTAGAATGGTCTCATAGAAGTCACCCCAGTTCTGAAGATGAATTCCACGAAAGCACAAGTATGGGCCGTGAAAGATGTTACAGCCCGTAGAGTATGCCCACCCAACTTTCCTAGTTAGAATTGGTTTTGTATTTTAAACATTATGAATAGGCTTTTAGGTTATTTTATGATACGTTTGGCAGAGAGTTTGTAGTAATTCATAGTTTTTAGTACTTTTAGTCAGAGATAAATAATATTTTATGTTCTTGATTCATAATTGCAATTTCCATTGAAGAGTTGGATTTCTTGTCTTAAATTCATTCATGTAAGTTCTCAATTATGTTATTCTTTATCATTATTCTTGCATCTACATTAATTATGAGTACCTAAATCCATAAATAGGGTTGTGGGAACCATGAAGAACTAACAACGTAAAATCGGATAATTCGTAATTATTAAAAGTTGTGTATGAATGTATTAATCAATTCTATTCATCTAAAATGTTTTTAATGGATGACCAATGTTAGAACTCACCTAGTGTTACTTGCTAGATCAAGGAGGTAATGAATAGGAAAAGAGAATAATTTACAGGATTCAATTGATGTTTTCTCGTCTAATCAACCAAACTAGATCAAGGGGAGGTTGTACTACGACTATAGGTAAGGTTTAGTAATGTCACACCGCGGAGGTGGATCAAACCCTGTGGTGAAATTTACCTCTACGCTGGATCAAAGGTTTAGGTAAACTTAACTTACCGTTCTGCATCTACACACTGCAAAAGATTATAATTATCTGGTAATACCAAGTTAGGGAATCATGGGGAAAATATCACTCTAGTTAGCTCTTCTACTAAGTTTACACCACTTGCTTTAGTTTAGGTTTCTTTACTCTAAATTACAAACTCCCTCTTTCGGGAGATAAGTAGGTTAATCACCCTATTTTGTAATTGAATTATTCTTGAGTCTACCTTATTTCCTGTGGGTTTGACCCTAACCTTGGTTAGGTTTTTTCCATTAATAGTGACTGCTTTATTCTTTAAAAAGGAGGTGTAGCTTAGGCGACATCAATCACTGCTCAACAGGGTCTGGGGGCTACTCCCTCCAATTGTACCCCCGAATCTTCCCAAATATCGACTACTGCATGGCATATCTATGAAAGGGTGAAACAATCTAATTCTAGGGAACTAACAGACCCTATTGCATGAGTAGACTCATCCACAAAGTTTCCTAAGCATCCGGTAGCCTTATGAAAATAAGTCATGGACGTCTCTGCTCCCATCTGATGGACTCTATTAGTTGGTAGTTTCGTACAAATGAGACAAATGAATCATGTTATGATACCAACTTGTCATGACCTGACACCATAGGTCATGATGGCACCTGTTATTTTTATGTATCGGAAAGCAAACCCAATAACCAAGGTAATCTGTCTAGAAAACTATGTATGACTATAGGTAAACAACAACATTACAAGCTGAAGATCGCCTATCCCAGAACCCAGAAGTCAATTGTACAAAGATACTATAGACAAAAACAAAAGTATGTAAACCTTGAATAATACAAATACAAATACAAGACAAAACTATAAACATATGCTAGTTTTTGGATACAAACATAACTAACTAAAAATAAGGAGATTGCAGAAGAATCCAAAGTCGCTAGATGCACACCAAAAGTCTCCTAGAAAGGCAATGATATGTCGAAGTCAGCGACGGTGGCTCGTGTTTGGACCTGCACCATGGAAGGATGCATAAAAGTAGAGGTGAGTATCGATATGAGGTACCTAGTAGGCATTATCGTCCAACTAAGTGAAGTATAGTAAATTTTTTAGGAATAACTAGACCATGCACTGTAAACACTATCTGCAGAACCAAAAGCCAAGTGATAACTATTTATAGATTCAAGTAACCCAACTACAAAACTAGGTGACATATGTCTGTACCACGGATACAACCAGGGCGAGGTTAAGGTATAGAAATATACATAGGTATAAGGTCCTAACATCTATGCTTGTAAGCCAACTAGGCCGCCATAAGCCTAGAAGGTTCACCTATACACAAAAATAGGTGTATTGGTATGGGTATTGGTATTGAACTATACGAGATCTTGAATAAAATATAACCCCAAAGTCATAGCAAGCCTCTAACTCCCAAATTATGCTTGGCCAATACAAGACATCTGTCTGACCTAGCCTTCGACCAAGGAGGACAGCCAACTCTAAATGGTATGCCAATCAACTGAGCCTGTAACCCAGGAATAATCAACTGAGCCTCTAACTCAGGAATAATCAACTAAGCCTCTAACTTAGAAAAAGTCAACTGAGCCTCTAACTCAGGAATAATAAATTGAGAATCTATTCTATTATACTCAAGTTTGCTAGGTCGGTCTATAAGGATCTACACCTCTCAAGTCACACTGTGTGTATCTGTAACAAGTGCCAACTCTGAACAACAAATGTCTAGGGCATCACTAACTAAGCCTAGGCTAAGGTCCAACAAGTCAACCTATAGAACCAGGAATACAACACACAGGCAAGATACCAAACAGAATCTCAATATGTGGTCAAAAGTATAACAGACAACCAAGTTTCAAGGATACAACAAGTGTCTCAGTATTATACAGCCTAGCAGGTTTAATAGGTATTCAGATAGTAATACGTGTCGGTCTAGTAGTACAATTACCCATTTAGCCTTTACTTTGCTCATTCTAAACTTCCCAGTCTTAACCTGATTCATTGAAAAAGTTAATGCCTTTAACAGATTCATTTACAGCCAAACAACACTAAATATTTAGGCAACTATTACACATTATAGCTCATTCTAGGAGACAAAGAAGCCTAGCCTATCTGGAGGGTTAATGCTAGTACTTTGGCTCAGTTTGTGTGAGCTTTCCCCTTCTAGATAACCTCAAAATGTTTCTCAGCTATCAAAACATAGATCACAACATTAAAACTTCAGTTTAGGTGATAAAATCTCAAGAAATGAAGGAAAGGCTAATTGTGACTCAAATGGGAAAAAATAGGGCCCACACTAGAAATCCCAAAATAACCCTTGTAAAATAACCTCTATGCTTCCACGAGTCTATAGCCAAAAATGGTGCTCAAAATAAGGCTCAAATCAACAAAAAACAACTCAAAACTAAATAGAATTTCTTATCGAAAAACTTATGTTTTTAATAGTTTCTTTATCAAATTTCTCCAACATAACATAAATGAATAATCCAACTATACCACAATGTTGAGCTCGGAAAATCCATCAACTTAGACCAAGATTTTACTGAAATCCAATTCGAAATGCCCAAGAAATCGCATTTCAAAATTTCTTATAAAAAATACATATATAGAAGCAGCTATTTCATTAATTTACTTCAAAATACAGCAAAATCTAGAGAATTCAATAAAACTACGACATCCGCCTAGGAAAGATATTTAAGACTAAAATTTCACTGAATTTTGATCCCAAATGAGAAAAATATTCATATTCAATGTTTTTGACAATCAATAATAATATATAACAAAAAAAACCAAAATATTACCTCAAACCGTATATGAAAAGCAATTTTTGACACTTCCATGATGTTCCTCTAAAAAATTACACAAGTTAGCCTTTTGAGTCACCTAAATTGGATTAAAAACCTGACCTAAAAATAGGATGTAAAGTGAGAGAAATATATAAATATATATATATGTTCCCCAAAAATAGCCATATATATATGTTTTGACATATCCTTACCACGTGGTATCACCATATCCAGCCACATGGCATGATGTGGTTCAGCCACATGGCATGATGTGGTTCAACCACATGGCATGATGTGGTACAGCCACATCATCCTTTACTTTAGCAATCCAACCCTATTTTTGATGTTTCGGGCTCATTTGGAATCTAATTTCCACAAAGAACTATGTAATTCTACTAATTTAGATGTTGAGGATCCAATGGCATAGACAAAATTCCCACCGAAAGTAGTTATGGTCTGATGTGGGTCTCACTTCCTTACATCCAGCTTTTAACAAAAAGAATCGAGGGGGTCAAATGGCATTCAAAAGTCTTCAGTACCATATGAAAGGTTGTTCAAGATCAAACTTCGCATTTTGGAGCTAACTGGGCTATTAGAATTCCCATCTGAGCACATTTTTCAAGGTTATTGACTAAAGTCAACTTTTAGCTCATTTCTGAACTAGAGTTGCCAAAAGTGGTTTAAACTCGCACTAAAAGCCTCGAGTATTGATTCAACCACGTTTCTAGCCATATTTAGTCATTTTAGAGTTGATGGAACTGTCAGAATTCCCTTCTGAGACCGTTTACTAGGATTTTACCTGAAAGTTCATTTTTTTTTTATAATTGGCCTTCTAGTAAGGAAAACTTCATATTTTCCAAACGAACGGCCCAACAACTGCACTATCAGTTACAACAAGTCCAAAATATCCTAGGTTCACCGTAGAAATGCTTTGATAGAAGAGATACATGCAAAAATACAAAAATGATCTCGAGGGTCATTACAATCAAACTTACCATCACCCAATTCGAGTCCTTCAATGTAAGAATTAACAAGCAAAAATAGATCTATTCCCTTAAATTTGAATGAAGTTAAAAAACATCTGCCAATTGACTATTTGAGTCAATTCTCTCCTCTTGATAGCTTAATATTTTCCAAAAATCATGAAACTAAAATGAAGAAGCTAATCAATCAGTGTCTCACATTTTACATGTGTACACTTGTTGTGCTCTTTCTTGAAAACAATGTCTATTAAATTTTGGTAATTCAAATTAATTTTTGGTCAAATATAAAGGAAAATGGATTTTAATATGCAACAGTGTGAACAGACAAGTTGTAACAGCCCACATGATTCTATTCCAAATTAGCCTAAAAATGAAAATGAAAAAAATGTACAATCTTAGACTAGGTCCGCATCGCGCACCTTGGTGGAATTTTTGGACATGGAATTTTGGAAATAATAGTGAAACCACAAGAGTACATGCAGGAACACATTGTGAACTTGGTCAATTCCAGTTAAATTTTTATCGTCAAAATATTTCTAAAAAGAAAAGAACCATGACGGAGAAAGTTCGCATCATGGACTTATGCAACCTTTTTGTCTGTTTTCAGTTTTAAATAATGGGCTTTTTAGTATTTTTCCCCCACCTTCTAGACTTAACCCACATTACTTTGAGATGAAACCCATCCCATATCAGTTCCTAATGCTTGCTTACTCTCAAAGTACGTAAATTTATTTGTTAACAAGGATTAAGGAGAAGAGGAAGAAGCAAAGGTTCAAGAAATTCAAGTTCAATCTTCAACATTTGAGTGTACAATATTCTTTCTAGGTATGTAAGACTAAACTAAACATTGAATTGATTTCATCCACGTGACCTAATTATACATTAAATCAAATTGCAGTTGAGTCTAAATTGTGAGTTTCCTACAAACTTAGTTCTTGATTTATCCTTAAATCTAGTGAGTTCTTGTGTATAATTTTATATTATGATGTGTTTATGAGTTCAATACTTGAGATACATGTTCATATCTTCATTCACTTGAATCCTAGTGAGAATAAAATTGATTTAATATTTTGTATGCTGATTGAGTTTGAAAGTTCGAATTGTGAATGTCCTAAATGAAAATGAGTTAAACATGAGTTGAGTGTGAGAAGTATTGTAAAGCTTTCATTATTTTGAACATGAAACTTTTGAGTAAAAGTGATTGTTTTGAAATAGAGTTTTGAAAGTTGTGACCGAGTTCACAAGTATGTATTAAATAGAAGAGTTTAAATTAATGGTTGAGATGTGATTAAGTTTGATGGGTGTCTAATGTGACTAAACGAGTTATTTGATTGAATTGAACTAATTGAGTATATGAGTATATTGAGCCAATAGAAGTAGTATTGAGCATCAATTTACGTAATAGTAAATAACAACTCAAATCCAATAAACTACCTAGCCAGCATAGGGTGGAGGATATGTTTTTATGCCCCAAAAAAGGACTTTGATTGTGGATCCATTGAGATTGTGTAACAAACCATCTTTAGATAGAAGTTCCACATCAGTAAAACACCGAAGAGATGCTGGATATATAAGTAAATAGGCCTAACCTATTAGTGATGCATTTTAATGTGTGTATGCCTAAGTCCAAAGCAGATAATATTACTAGCAGGCTGGGCCATTACAAATGGTATCAGGCTAGTCCTATGTTAGACTTATCGATGTGGGGTAGAGTTCAACTGAGATTAGGTAAATCCTACTACGGCAAGGCAAACCTCGGTACTGAGTCTAGAAAAATTCCATGTGAGGGGATAAACCTCAACGAAGATGTTTATTCCATAGAGGGGGTGCATGTAGAAACCCATCCTTATATAGAAGTCCTACATCAGCATAACATAGGAATATGCTAGGTACATAAGTAACTAGGTTTTATCTACTAGTAGAACATTTTAAAGTTGTGTGGGCCTAGACCCAAAGTGCTAACAGTAGTGCAAAATATTGTATCATTACTGGCTCATAAGTTATGAATAATAGTTAGAGAAACTTCCTGATAGTATGTGGCATGAATTGAATTACTAGAATTCTATTGAGTCTATTCTGAAGCATACTTTTACTTTTAAACTTGCACTATTTTACTAAGTTGAGTTGACTTTCTGAGTTGAGTACCTTTTGAACCTGCTTTTTTATTCTAGCTATTTTTACATACCGTACATTCGATGTACTGACTCCATTAGGTGCTTCATCATTTTTTGATACAGATACATGTGTTAAAGATCATCAACAAGCACACCATTGAAGTATAACTCTTCCCCATCATTTTGGTGATGAGCCCACTTTGCATTCGAAGGAACCCTTTTTATTCAACACCTTGCATTATCTAGATTTTTAGTAGTCATTGAGGTAGCCATGAGCCTGTCAAAAATACCTTCTTTATAGATGATGAGGGATAAAGGCTTCATAGACAATGATGGACTAGAGTTGTTGTTTTATTCTAAGACTTGTTTCTTTGAAAACTATATCTTATGATTTGGATTTATTGATTTACCTACTCATCTAAATGTCTTTTATATACATATTTGAGCCTCCGTTGTGTGATTGAATGAGTGAATTGAGCCATGTAGTTCGCTTGGGAATCAACAATGATTTTTATGTGTCGTCCATTGCTTGGGTACCCTCTCAAGACGTGAAACAAGTGTTCCATACTAATTATTGCGAAGAATCTTCTTTTATTGTTGTGATAATAATGATATTTTTCATTGAATGATTGTTGTTTATTTTACTTAAAATCTTTCATTTAATTCTAACATTATTTACATGTGTCTTACTTTAAAATTTCAAAATATTTCATGTGTTCTTTAGCTACTTCTTTAAAATTTAATTTGATTATTCTTTAAAAATACAATGGGTATTAAGAGATGAGAGACCTAAATGACTTAACGCCAATAAAATTTTATTTATCTATCATGGTTTTAGTGATAACTAACTTCACCGCACGTGCATGTTTATAAAAGTGTAAAATAATTTTTTTCATTAGCTCCAATTAAATATCAATTATCAAATAAAATTTTGTTCTAAAAATGCTATTTAAAATTTATTCTTGCCAAATAATAAACATTAGAAGTAGACAATTAACTTAAGCTAAATGAGTAACTTAAGTGAAGCAGCAACTTCTTTATAGTAAAACCTTTTCATATAAAAGATATTGACTAAAGTATTCAAGTTATTACAAAAATAAAAGGAAATTACATTAAGTGTCCATCAAATTGTTTGAGTTGAATTACATCCCATGAAATGTTCGATCTTGATTTTTTGGTGTCTGAAGTTTTCAATCAAGAATTCTTATCCGTGCTAATATCTTTTTTTAAATAACCTCTTTAAATAATTTCCTTAGAGATTTAAATAATAAGGTACAATTTATAGGCAACAGTTTACATTGTATCACTAAATCTTACTTATAAGATACTCAAAAACACTTGTCTCAGAGGCAAAATTGTTGTAATGACAGTCTAGGTCATTTTACCTATACTATATATTTTTACCATTTAGAGCATTCCTACAGAAACCCCAGGTCATTTATGACCTGCTGGGAGTGGTAGCTCGGTTGTTTGGTAATTTGTTAAGGAGTTGTGCAATTTTCTGTGTTTTAGAAGAGCTTATACCATGGAAAATTGAATTTTGTGCAAAATATGGGTAAACGACCTTGGAATGGGTTTTGATAATTCCATCAGCTTTGAAAAGGCTATATTAGGCTAGAAGTATGGTCGATTAAAAAATTGAGGCCTTCCATGTGAGTTTGTACCAAGTTTTACATTTTAGCCTTCAAAATTGGTCTACGGTTAACATTAGTCAACATTTTGGGAAAATGTGGCTGAATAAAAATTTGACAGCGTGGTTAGCTCTGTAATGTTGACTTTGGTCAAGAACGATCTTTGGTTCAATTCTTGAGACTTCTAGACTCATTCCGAGCCCATCGATGGAATTTGGCCAAAAATAACGATAGAAGTGGGACCCACATTCAACCATAATGGCCTCATTTAAAAATTTTGATTGTGCCACTAGGTCTAAAATGTTGATTTTTGTAGGGTAGTATAGTTCATTTGCGTGTAGGAGGCATCAAATGAATTTTGAGTACCCTATCAAAACATTTGAAGTTGGAAAATCAGCTTTTTTAGCTAATAAGTTGGTGCCATCATTAGTGCAGCCCTGGCATTGCTATAGTGGTGCCGCAAAACAGGCTAGGGATTTTCTTTAGCGACAGCCGTCCATGGGTAGGGGTGTTTCTTTCGCGACCCCTGGGCTCGCTATAGCGAAGCCCGCCTCTGGTGGGCCACTTTAGTGATACCCATGGATGGCCTATTTAATTTGTCTTTATTTGTGATCAACTCACATGCATAGCTTGAAAATGAGATTTTTAGCTTGTTTTAAGCTCAAGTTTGGTGATTTAAAGGCCTATGTTCAAGAATATTTTGTAGGGGATCTGTTGGTGAGCTTGGAAATTGTATTTGAAGCTTCGTTTGAGGTAAAAATCCAATTTTAGCTGTTGCATTGTGAATTTTTTAAATTGTTTTTTTAAAATGTTTTACATGTGGTAACTTGGAATTCGGAACCCATTTTGGTGATATTTTGGTCTATTTTGGAGGAATTATGCAAGGCAAGTCATGGGTGATTGGTTTCGGCTTTTGAAACTTCATTTTTGGTTATTTATCCCATGTAACTGCTATATCCTTGCTTTTTGCCTAAATTTAAGAATTTGGGTTTTTTTGCTTGCCTCTTAGTGTTCCCTGGACCAAATTATTATTTTAAATTGTTGATTGGGCTTAGAATACTGTGTTGCATTAATTTTTGGAGTTCATTGTAGAATTTCGTATACGGGTCCTACATTTCTCATTTTAGACCCCGAAATTGGTCCACCTTCTTTTCTTGCAAATCTAGTGTCCAAACGACTGTAATGATGTTGTGAATCTGTATTTGATAGCATGGCAGCACTCAGAAGCCATTCAGAAGGAAAAAACTCCGGCAGAGTGAATTGGAGCACATGTGATCAGCCTACAAATAGGCTATGCCTTCTCTTTCTTTAGATTGAGCTAGTTAGCATAAAATCATGTTTAATTGGTTGGTATTTGGGTGGGGTAGCTAATTTACATGCCTTAGGTGTTAGGAATCTTGGTATAGGCCTTATCGATATTTCTAGGGAGTCATGAGCATGTGTACTATCTTGTTAGCTTATACTATTGTTAGTTATGTTGTTTTCTTATAATTCTTATATTTTGAAAGCATGTCTGGGTTGTTGGAATATTGGGGTTGGATAGATTATTTGTAGACCTTAGGATTAGAAGCATATTTTAGGCCTTTTTGGGGGGTACTTGGGGTATTTGCAAGCTTGTGGTTTTGATTATTACTTGGTAGTTAAGATATCAATATTGGATTCCTGTTATTGGTATTGTAAAGCATATTTGCCTTAGAATAGGAATTCAATAACTTTCTTTAGATGCCCCAATCGAGCGGCTGACCTAGATCCTTGTATAATGGTATAACACACTAGGGTTTGATAGTTAAACCTTAGCTAGGTAGTAACATGCCTGAGTAATCACACTATCATCCATATTTCCCCACATTCAATGAACTTGGTTATGTTGGTGAGGTTAGATCTTGTATCGTGTCGATTCTAATTTTAGTTGATGATTAGGTGGTCACACTGGTCCTTGTTCATTGTGGAAGGTGATCTTCGATAACCTTTAGCATACAAATGGAAGGAAAGAAAGTTTGACACCTCCGACTAGAATTAGGAAAGCATCTGAATAGTAGTACTCTCGGCCTCAGCCTCCTTTATAAATTACATGAGCATTCGGGTAGCAGTTGTATCGGTGTTGGCCTCCTTTATAAATTAGGCAAGCATTCAGGCAGTTGTATTGGCCTCAACTTATCTTATAAAGTAGGCGAGTATTCGGGTAGCAGTAGTCCCGGACTTGATGCCTAGTTCTCACTTGGTCTTCTTCCCTTAGGTATTTGTGGTTCAGGGTTGGTTTCGGTTACTTGGGTTTCAGTATGGAAGACTCATTACTTCTTAAATTCTTGTGGTTTAGTTACTTGATGTTCTGATCAGGTTTACGCAGTCCTAGTTGGGTTTAGATAGCATAGTCCTTCACTTAGACATCTCTTACTTGTGTGGTAGTTACTTTCCTTTATCCTTGAAAACTTATTTGACTTTGGTTTAGGTGTATTCCTCTCTTTCATCTTGTTTTTACCTTTTCTGCTAAGTTGGCTTGTGATGTCTACTAAGTACTTGTTATCTTAATACGTATACTACACTCTACATCTACTTTCGTGATGGAAGTGTGAGCACCAATCATCAACGTAGATTGATCGAGCTTGTAACAACCCACATTAGAGATCAGGGTGAGCATTCGGTATTTTTGGATCATTTTGTATCCTTCATCTTGGTGGTACATCTTTTTGTATATTTTGGCCTAGCCAGATCTTATGTATATTTTTGTTCCATTTTTTGGTCTTGTACTCTTTACTTTGTTATAGTAGCTCTGTACTGGTGACCTTCAGGTTTTGAGAGAGATTCTTCTTATATATATATGTGTGTGTGTGTGCGCGCACGCGCGCATGTGTGTATGTGTATATATATAATTGTTTTGTATATTTTGGACTAGCCAGAGCTTATGTATATTTTTGGTCCATTTTTGGGTCTTGTACTCTTTACTTTGTTGTAGTAGCTCTATACTGGTGACCTTTAGGTTATGGGAGAGATTTTTGGGTGTACGTGTGTATATATATATATATATATATATAGATAGAGAGAGAGAAAGTTTAGTTTCTTCCTTTACTCTTCTATCTTGCCTGATGTATGTTAGAATCTGTTAGTTCCCCTCTAATACCCATTACTTACAGTTCAAGGTTATGGGCTGGCTTACTTATCAGTGGGTTATGGTAAGTGTCATCACGACCTGAGAAATTAGGTATTGACAAATTGGTATCAAGGCCCCAAGTTTATTGGTCTCACTCGTACAAATCTAACATCTAGTAGAATCCTACGAATTAGTGTGGAGACATTTGTGGCCTATCCTCGGGAAGCTACAGGATGTCATTTATCAAACCTTATCTATGTTGATTTTTTTCGTGCAGTGTGTGTCTTATTTGTTTCATTAAAACTTACTTATCTCACTCTTTCATAGGTTATGGTCCTAAGAGGTCGATCATAGTGTATAGCACCTACACCAGATAGGGATGCAGCCGAAAAGTACACAAAGGGGCATCAGGACACCTCTATTCCTCCACAACAAGAGGGGCCACAACCAACACAACCCCTAACCTCTTTATCCATGCCTCAAGTCATGTAGGTGGCCATTATGTAACTTTTGACAACTTTAGCGGGCATACAACAACCCTTTCCCCAATTCCTGACATGCCCGCAGAACAAGATCAGCCTACCCCACAAGTTACTAAGGGTCAACGACCCCTACCACTTATTAAACCCCAGCCAACTGCCCTAGAAGATGCCATGTAACTATAAGAGCAGAAGATTTTGGGGATATTCCAAAGGTTATCATCCTTGACATTTTCTAAAGCCACTAACGAGGATACTATGGAATTTCTGACTACTTGCTATGAGCATCTTTAGTCTTTAGGGTTTGTGGAGTCTAAAGGAGCTGACTTTATTGCCCACTAGTTCCATCGGTTAGCCAAGTAGTAGTGGTGTTCCTACCTACAAACCCAACCAACTGAATCACCATCACTATCTTGGATTGAGTTTCTAAAGGCTTTTCTGGCTAGATATATTCCCAGAACATTAGGGATCACCTTCGGAATCTATTTATAAGGCTAGAGTAGAGTACTATATCGATCTCAAAGTATGAGGCTACGCTTCACCAACTTTCTTAGTATGCCACCATAATTTTTCCCATCGAGGAGGAGAGGGTAATATATTTTTTGCATAGGCTGAGATTTCAACTGAGGGTGGATATAGAGCACCGAGTCTTAGTGGGTTTCTCATTTGTGGATGTTCTTGATCATGCTTGCACTATGGAGAACATTCATCGCAAGGCCCAAGGGGGAAACAACAAGAAGGCTAGGCATCAGGGCAACTACAGTGGCTCCCAAACTAGAGGAAGAGATAGCTATGATAGACCTCACTAGAGGTTCCCCAGGGTAGGTATCAGTAGGGTCAATCCAGATGCACTATTTTGGTGGCACAACCCTCTTTATAGGATAGCTAGTTGCACTAGAGTGGTCTCAGTCCCGTCTAGAGCTTGAGAGGATTAGATTTATTATCTATTTACCATAGTCAAGTGATCACATGGCATTAAGCTTTGGGGTGATATGTTTGTGGTTTACTTTATCACTAGCATAGGGAGTTTCCCCAGTGAACCAGGTCTATATCAGTAGTGGCACCTCTACCCAAGGACAGAGGTAAGGTTCAGGGTCATGGAGATAGGGCTTAGATTAAGGGTGTTGGGTCAAAAATACAGGATAGGCGGTCATGGAGATAGGGCTTAGATTCAGGGTGTTGGGCTGCGAAGGCAGGATAGGTGGTAGAACAAAAACTCAAGGTGGAGGTCGATAGGTCCATGTTTAGGTTGCTCCGGTAAGGGCTGAGGCTGAGGCGTCAAACGATTTCATCATAGGTCTTATCCATATATGCTAGCAAGTTGCTTCAACCTTATTTCACCCAACTTCTACTTTCTCTTACGTGTGTATATATTTTCCCCCCATTTAACTATTGTTTTGGAGATGTTAGAGGTGTCATTGCACATTAGGGGATTCTTTAGTTGTGGATCAGGTATGTACATCATGTGTTGTGACTATTCTAGGGCATGATACACAACATATCTCATTTTTCTTAGTATGTTAGATTTTGATATTATTTTGAGCATGAATTAGTTATCTTCTCGTTATATGGTCTTGGATTAATATGTCAAGACCTTTACTTTAGCCTTTCCTAGTATTCCCCCAGGCTTATGGAAGGGTGCTTATAGATGCACACCAATGGGGACCATATCTTCTATGCAAACCCAGAGGTTTTTTGGGAGTGTTTAGCATATTTAGCTTATATTCGTGATGTTTCCAATAAGGTCCCATCTATGGATTTTATACCCATAGTCTGAGAGTTTATTGATGTATTTGATACTGACTTGCCTGGTTTACTTCTAGAGAGAGATATTGATTTTGCAATAGATTTGGAGTTAGGGAAGGTTGTTCGCTTTGCATCGAATTAAACCACATGCTCTACCGCTTGTGGGGGCAACTAAGTCCATCTCACTTGCACCTTATCGAATGGCTCCTGCATAGCTATGAGAGCTTAGTATTTAGCTTAAGGACCTCCTGGGTAAGGGGTTCATTTATCCAAGTGTCTTTCCATGGGGTGTTTTTGTCCTATTTGTTAAGATGAAGAATGGGACATTGCGTATGTGCATAGATCATAGGAAGCTTAACAAGGTAACAATGAAGAACCATTACTCCTTTCCCTATATTAATGATTTATTTAATCAGCTCTAGGGCGCTGCTATGTTTTGTAAGATTGGCCTGAGGTTTGATTACCACTAGTTAATGATTAGGGTAGCGGATGTTCCTAAGACTGGCATTCAAACTTGCTATGGCCACAACAAATTTCTAGTGATGTCTTTTGGTCTTACTAATGTCTTGATGCCTTCATGGATTTGATGACTCGAGTACTTAGGCCTTATCTTGACTCTTTCGTGATTGTATTCATTGATGATATTTTAGTATACTCACGGAGAAAAGATGAGCATGTTCAGCACCTGAGGATTGTGCTCCAGACATTGAGAGATTATTAACTTTATGATAAGTTCTCAAAGTATGAGGTTTTGTTAGAGTTGGTGATATTTGTAGGACACATGGTGTCCAAGGAGGGCATTATGGTTGATCTGGCAAAGATTGACGCCATTCGATATTGGACTAGGCATACATTTGTCGCAGAGATATGGAGTTTCATTGGATTGGCTAGGTACTATAGGTACTTTGTTGAGGGCTTTTTCATTATTGTCACCCTGTTGATATGATTGACTCACTAGAATGTCCTATCTTGACTCTTATAGTTGAGGGCATGGGTTTTATTGTATATATCAATGTATCTGGTGTTAGTTTTAGGTGTGTTTTGATATAGCAGAGTTAGGTTATTGCCTATGCCTCTCGACAGTTAAGACCATATGAGAATAGCTACCCCACTCACAATCTAGAGTTGATGGTGGTAGTATTTGCACTGAATATTTGATAGCATTACCTATATGGGGTCCATTATGAGATTTACATGGATTATTACAGTCTTCAGCACATTATGAGCTAAAGGGACCTAAATTATAGATAGCGGTGCTGGATTGAGCTTCTACTAGACTATGATTTGACTATTCTCTATCATATATGCAAGGTGAACAGGGTGGCATACACCTTTCATTAGAAGCTAAAGAGTATGGGCAACTTAGCCTACCTACCTGCCGCGGAGTGACCCTTAACTTTGGATATTCAGTCCCTAACTAAAAAGATAGTTATGTTTACGATGAGGCCCTAGTTGAGCTTTGGGAGTTAGTATTGTGAGGTGAGAGTGGTCGGACATCTATTGATTTAGCTGGGGCATTTTGGTATGATGATCATCTATATGACCCAATATCCAGAGATTTGGTTCAGTTTATTCTTTAAGAGGTCCATGAACCCAGATACTTTATTCATTCGTGCACCGCAAAAATGTATTATAACTTGAGGCAGCATCACAGGTGGTATGGTATGAGAAGCGATATGACAAACTATATGTCGCATTGTCTTAGCTATCAACAAGTGAATACCAAGCATTAGAGGCCTGGAGGGGAGTTTAAGAGATTACCCATTCTATAATGGAAGTGGGAGCGGATCATGATGGATTTTATGATAGGGTTTCTTGGGACCTCTAGGGCTATTGATAGTATATCAGTCAACATTAATTGATTGACAAAGTCCACTCATTTTCTTCCAATACGGTCTACTTAGAGCGTCGAATGTCTAGCCTGAGTCTATGTATAGAAAGTGGTCCATTTACATGGGGTGCCAATATTTATTTTCTAAGATCAAGGGCTATAGTTCACATCTAGATTCTAGAGGGCTTTTCAAAGAGAATTAAGCACGTTGGTGGACCTAAGTTTTGTATTTCACCCCTAGATAGACGGACATTTGGAGTTCACTATTTAGGTCCCAGAGGACATGTTATGTGTCTATGTATTAGAGTTTGGGCGTCAGTGGGATCTATTTTTCCCCTAGTGGAGTTTGCATATAATAATAGCTACCATTCGAGTATACATATGGCCTCATTTAAGGGCATATATGGTAGGCATTATCGCACTCTCGTTGCTTGTTTTGAGTCCTCTGAGCCTAGGCTGCACAACACAGATCTACTTCAGGATGCCTTAGCCAGAGTTTAGGTGATTCAAGATAGGTTGAGGATAGCTCAGACATGCTATCAAAATTATGTAGACTGTAGGATTTGCCCTTTATCCTTTGGTGTTCGTGATCGAGTATTTATATGGATATCGCCCTTGAAGGGCATGATGATGTTTTTAGGTAGGGCAAGTTTTGCCCCTAGTATATTTGGCCATTTGAGATTTTGAGGCGTGTTGATGAGGTTGCATATGAGTTATCCCTAAATCTAGCATTTTCAGGTATCTATCTTGCTTTTAATGTTTCTATATTGTGTTGATATATTCCTATTGAGTCCCTCATGCTTCAGTATGATATCATTGAGTTTGATGACTTTTTGACCTTTATGGAGGAGCTTATAGCCACAATAGCCCAGAAATGTCTGCCAACTTCACTCTAGATCCATTTTGGGTTCTAAGGTCTAGTGGCAATACCATCCAATTGAGAAGGCCACCAAGGAGACTGAGCAGGAGATGCAGGAGCAGTTCCCCAGCTTATTTGAGCCCTCAAGTATGATTTCATCCTTATTTTTGTGGATGGAAGTTCTTTCAATGGTAGATGTTATAATGACCCTCTTGTTCATTTTGCCTATTTTGCATTATTTCTACCATTTAGAGTGTTCTTATTGCAACTCGAGGTGATTTATGACCTGATGGCACTGGTAGCTCGATCATCTAGTCATTTTTTAGGGAGTAGTATAGTTATTTTGTGTTTTGGAAGGCCTTATACCTTAAAAATTATTTTTACATAAAATGTGGGTAAATGGCCTCAAAATGGAATTCTGAAAGTGCCATCAGCTCTAGAATGTCAAAATTAGGCTAGAAGCAAAGACAGCTTGAGAATCGAGGCCTTCGATGTGAGTTTGTACTGAGTTCTATATTTTAGCCTTTAAAATTGGTCAATGGTTGACTTTGGTCATATTCTTAGAAAATGTACCAAATCAAAATTTTGATAGCACAGTTAGCTCTAGAATGTCAAGTTTGCTCTAGAATGACCTTTTTTCATTTTCCGAGGCTTCTAGACTCATTTCGAGCCCCTCGATGGAATTTGGAAAAAATGGTTGTGGGATTGAGACCCACATTCAATCATAATGGCCTCATATGAAAATTTCAACTGCGCATTGGGTTCGAGATATTGATGTAGAGTAGCATAGTTTATTTGTGTGCAGTTTCTGCATGAATTCCGAGTATCCTATAGAAAAACTTGAAGTTGGGAAATCAACTTTTTCAGCTGATAAACTTGAAGTGGGAAATCAGCTTTTTCAGTTGATAAGCTAGTGCTACCTCTAGAGCAGCCCTAGCTTCTCTATAGCGGCATTGCTAAAGCAGCCAAGGCGTTGCTTTACCAATAGCCACCCATGGGAAGGGGTATCTCTTTAGTGACCCTTGAGCTCACTATAACGGGATCGCTATAACGACTAGGGGCTCGCTCTAGCGAAGCCCGCCCCTTGTGGGTAGGTTGCTTTAGCGATACCCATGGGTGGCCTATTTAATTGGTCCTTGTTCACAATTAGATCACATGCATCGCTTTCAAAAGGGATTTTTATCTTGTTTAAGCATAAATTTTGTGATTTGGAAGCCTATGTTCAAGGAAATTTCGAGGAGAATTGGTTGGTAAGCTCGAAAATAGTACTAGAAGCTTCATTTGGGGTAAAATCCAATTTTAGCTATTGCATTGTGAATTTTCAAAATTGATTTTTGTTAATTTTTGGGGTACGGTAACTTGGGAATTTGGAACCCATTTTTAGTTATCTTTGGGTATATTTTTGGTGGAAATCCTCAAGGATCATCATGGAGTGGTTGATTTCGACTTTTATGACTTCGTTTTTGATAACTTATCCTCTATGGTTGATGCCCATTTCTTGCCTTTTGTCTAAATTTCATAATTTTATTGTTGGTTTGTTTCTTAGTGTTGCCCAACCTGAATTATTTTTTTAAATCATTAATTGGGCTTAGAATACTATTTTGGACTAATTTTTGGGATCAATTCTGAAATTTTGGATGTGTGTCCCACATTTCTTATTTTAGGCCTCAAAATTGGTTTGCCTTCTTTTCTTGCAAATTTAGTGTCTAAATGATCGTAATGACATTGTGAATTTGTATTAGACAGTGTGGTAGCGTTTAGAGGCCGTTCAAAAGGGAAAAGCTCTGGTGAAGTATGTTGGAGCATGCACGATTGGACAATAGGTAGGTTACGACTTTTCTTTTATTAGATTGAGTTGGTTAGCATAAAATCATGTTGAATTGGTTGGAATTTATGTGGGGTAGCTAATTTACATGCCTTAGGTATTAGGAATCTTGGTATACGCCTTATCGATATTTTGGGGTAGTCGTGAGCATGTACATTGTCTTGTTAGCTTATACTATTGTTAGTAGTATTATTTCACTATAATTGTGGAATTGTGAAAGTATGTTGGAGTTGTTGACGTATTGGGGTTGGGTAGATTATTTGTATACCATAGGATTAGAAGCATATTTTAGGCCCTTTTTCAGGTGTTCTTGGGGTATTTGCAAGCTTGTAGTTCCAATTATTTCTTGGTAGTTCTGTTATCAATGTTGGATTCTTATTATTGGTTCTATGAAGCATGTTATCCTTATCATAGGATATCAAAAACTTGTTTTAGATGTCTCGACATTGTTCGGCCAACCTAGATACCTGTAGAATGGCTTAGCAGACTAGGGTCTAGTCATTGAGCCTTAGCTAGGCAGAAACTTGCATGCGTAAATGCACTATCATCTATATTTCCCCACATCTGATGGCCTTGGGTTATTTTAGTGAGTTTTGGTATTGTATCACATCGATTCTAATTTTATGGATGATTAGGTGGTCACACCAGTCCTGGTTCATTATGGAAGGTGATCTTCGATAACATTTAGTATAAAGATGGAAGGAAAGAGAGCTCGACACCTCTAGCTAGAATTAAGCAAGAATTCACATATTAGTAGTCCCGGCCTCAACCTCCTTTATAGATTTAGCAAGCATACGGGTAGCAGTAGTCCCCGCCTTGGCCTCCTTTATAAATTAGGCGAGCATCCGAGTAGCAGTAGTTTCGTCCTCGGCCTCCCTTATAAATTAGGCGAGCATCCTAGTAGCAGTAGTTCCAACCTCATCCTCTATTATGAATCAGGCGAGCGTATGGCTAGCGGTAGTCCTAACCTCGACCTCTATCTTTTATCAGACGAGCATCTGAGTAATAATAGTCCTAACCTCAGTGCCCAATTCTCACATGGTCTTCTTCCCTCTTGTATTCGTGATTCAAGGTTGGCTTCAGTTACTTGGATTTCAGTATGGCAAACTCATTACTTCTTAAATTCTTGTGGTTTAGTTCCTAGATGTCCCGGTTGGGCTTACGCAGGCCCGGTTTGGTGTAGATAACCATAGTTCTTCACTTAGACTCCTCTCACTTGGGTAGCATTTAGTTTCCTTTATCCTTGACAGCTTAATTGACTCTTATTTAGGTATATTCCTCTCTATCATATTGTTTTTACCTTTCCTGCTCAGTCGGCCTATGATGCCTATTGAGTACTTGTTGTCCTGGTACTGATATTACACTCTACATCTGCTTTTGTGATGCAGGTCTGAGCACCAGTCATCAAACTTGATTGATCAAACTTTTATTAGCCCAAATCGGAGACCAGGGTAAGCATTCAATATTTTTTTATCATTCTGTCACCTTTATCTTGGTGGCCCATCTTTTTGTATATTATAAGACTAGCCAGATCTTATTTACTATTTACTAGTGACATCCACGTTTTTGGAGGGATT
>JBCEWC010005557.1:0-24721 GCA_038996855.1 Solanum aculeatissimum
TGGTATCGAAGCACACCATCTCCCCCTTGGGAGAAAACCTCAATCTTACCATCGGCAACCAACTTCTTCAATTCCACCAAAGAGGAATCTAAATCTTGCTTAGCCTTAACATTAACTACCAAGGAAGATTCGGATCCACCTTGCACAAAGATGCCACCATTGTCGCTTTCGGTCTACCTCAACCCAAACATAGCCAAACGGTGCACATCCTTTGCTACCTCTTTCTTTCCCTCATCCACATGTGCCACACTCCCCATAGAAAGTCTACTAAGAGCATCCACCACAACATTGGCCTTATCGGGATGATAAAGAACACTCATATCATAATCTTTAAGAATTTCCAACCATCTCCTGTGCCTCAAATTAAGATCCCTTTGAGTGAACACATATTGCAAGATTTTATGGTCGGTGAACACATCCACTTGAACCCCATACAAATAATGACGCTAAATTTTCAAGGTAAACACCATCGCCGCTAGTTCAAGATCATGAGTCGGATAATTTTGTTCATGTACCTTTAATTGTCGAGAAGCAAAGGCTATCACCTTACCATGTTGCATAAGCACACAACCCAAACCAACACAGGATGCAATACACCAATAACCTATCTAAACTATTTGGCAAAGTCAAAACCGAAGCCGATGTAAGCCGATCTTTCTAAGTTTGGAAGCTCTTTTCACATTCACTACTATACACATATTTAGATTTCTTTTGGGTCAATTTGGTCAATGGAGACGCTATAAAGGAAAATCTCTCAACAAACCTTCTATAGTAGTCAACCAAACGAAGGAAACTTCTAATATCCGAAGGAGTCAATGGTCTAGCCAATCCCTTACTGCCTCGGTTTTCTTAGGATCAACCTTGATGCCATTACCGGACACCACATGGCCAAGAAAGGCAACTTCACCTAACCAAAACTCACACTTGCTAAATTTTGCATACAACTTCTTTTCCCTTAAAGTTTGGAGAGCCAATCTCAAATGACCCATATGCTCTTGCTCACTATGGGAATAAATCAAGATATCATCAATAAAGACCACCACAAAACTATCAAGATAAGGCTTGAATACCCGATTCATGAGATCCATAAACACCGCTAGAGCATTAGTCAACCCAAAAGACATTACCACAAATTTGAAATGGCCATAACGAGTCTGAAAGGTCGTCTTGGGAATATCACACTCCCTCACTTTCAATTGATGATACCTCGAACGAAGATCTATTTTTGAGAAGTGAGTAGTCCCTTGAAGTTGGTCAAACAAATCATCAATCCTAGGAAACGGGTACCTATTCTTAACAGTCACCTTGTTCAATTGCCTATAGTCAATACACATCCAAAGAGATCTATCCATTTTCCTCACAAACAACACCGGAGCACCACCAAGGTGAAATGTTAGGCCTAATGTACCCTTTTTCCAACAAATCCTCCAATTGGTCTTTCAACTCCTTCAACTCTACTGGAGCCATACGATACGGGGGAATGGAAATGGGTTGAGTATCCGGGAGAAGGTCTATACCAAAATCTACCTCTCTATTGGGAGGGATGTCGGGTAAATCCTCCGGAAATACATCGGGGAACTCTTTCACCATCGGAACCGATCCAAGCCTAGGGGATTCACTTTCTACATCTCTAACCCGAACAATGTGATAGATACACCCTTTCCCAATCATCCTCTGGACCTTAAGATAGGAAATAAACCTACCCTTAATTACGAAATTGCCACCCTTCCACTCTAATACAGGTTCATTAGGGACTTAAAACTTAACCCGACTAGTTCTACAATAAATAGAAGCATATGATGCATGCAACCAATCCATCCCAAGAATGACATCAAAATCATACATTTCAAGTTCTACAAGATCACCAAGAAACACCTTATGCAACACCGATACGGTACAACCCCTATATACCTTCCAGGCCACAATCGAATCACCCACGGGAGTATACACGGAATAAGGCTCCCTCAAAGTTTCGGAACTCACACCAAATTTAGTAGTCAAAAAGGGAGTCATAAAAGATAAATTGGCACTCGGATCAAGTAAAGTATATGCATCAAAGTGAAAGATTTTTAACATACCCGTGACGACATCCGGAGCTTTCTCTACTTCTTGGCGGGCATGAAGAGCATAAAACCGGTTGTTCCTTGGAGCACCTCCAACTGGGGCCTTTGGTGTCCCTTGACCACTAGGAGCAACTTGGTCCTTCTTCACATTCTTTGGGCAATTTGAAATCTTGTGGTTCAAGCTACCACACCCAAAGCAAGCACCCGTGACTTGTCTACATACCCCAAAATGATTACGACTACAATGAGCACAACGAGGAACACGGGGACCATCTCCAACTTGTGCCTTAGGAGGAGGCACCTTGGTAGAAACTTTCACATTAGAACCTTGGCCTTGTTGGAAATGGCCAAATCCACCACCCTTGGCATTTGAGAACCCACCATCAAGTCGGGCCCTCTTCGCCTCATGCACCCTTCTCTTATTTAACTTTTCCTCCTCTATTTGTTTGTCATAGGTCATGAGCCTCAAAATATCCATTTCCTTGATAAGCATAGCCGTCCGATACTCTTTCACAACTAAATTCGACACACCCGATATGAACTTGTGTATCCTTGCACGGGGATCCGAAACAAGTGAAGGAGCATACTTGGAGAGTTTTGTGAACATGAGGGCATAGTCCCTTACGGTCATAGAGCCTTGATAAAGGTTGATAAATTCGGTCATCTTAGCTTCCCTAAGCTCAAGTGGGACGAATCGATCAAGAAAAGCCGCTTTGAATTCTTCCCATCCTACCTTCACATCCAACGCCCTCTCCATAAGCCATTGGCCATACCAAACTTGTGCTACACCCTTGAGTTGGTAAGCCGCCAACTCCATGTTTTCCTCCAAAATAACCCCCATAATTGACAATACCTTAGTAAGCTCATCCACGAACTCTTGGGCATCCTCATCGACCTTAGAACCATAGAACTCCGGAGGGTTCATACGAGTAAAGTCCCTCACCCTTGAAGCCAGAGAAGTGACATTGGATGGGTTGACGGGCCAAGCTTGGTTGGCTACAGCTTGGGCCAACATGGAGACAACATTACGGAATTCGGCATGGGACACCTGTTCCTCAACTGGTGCCTGAGGAGCCATTTCCTCAACTTCCGAAGACGGACGGGGAAGAAGAGCTCTTCTTGGAGGTATTTTCTAAAAGAACAACGATACCAAAGTTTAGAGATTCATCATAAGATCTCATGGCACGACATAAAGAAGAAACAAAATGAGACAATTCGTAAACCGTCGTCATAGCCTCTTGTTCATAGACGTGGCGTGCATCACACCCATGTACAAGACTCTAATTGACGTGGCATGTTGGACTCTGAGGATCATTACAAACCTAGGGCTCTAATACCATCTTTGTCACGACCTGGATAGGGGGCCTAGATGTGGCATGGCGAAGGAGAACTCGAAGGCCCTCGATCAAGCCATCATAGCATCATTACATACATCATAAGTTTAGAAACGCGAAAGCTAAACACATAACACATAAGCTATAAGGGATTCGAGACTTGAGACTCAAGCTATGGGGACAATAACGGGAATGGGAGAAACATGAATACACAAAGCACGTAGCAATAATCTCTAAGGCAAAGGGGAAATAGGATACCACCATGGGGGCACACCAAGATTATGGACTTCCCACATAAGCATATAGTCAATCAAGATTCCCAACATTCATAACAAAAGCATAATAAATGACAAATTCTCATAATCAAGGCTAAATAAGCATAGTTTTACAAAACCAATTGTTCAACATAGCAAGTCAACGTACAAGAGTCTAGAGTGGTCCAACAAGCCTTTACATGAATGAGCGGGGCCTCGACAAGTTTGAGGCTCACCCTCAAGACATAGGAAAGCAAATAACATAACATAAAGTAGATATAAGAGACAGTGTGTATTGCCCTTGAACAAAACGGCTCACCACTAGCAAAGTCTTCAGTCAAGCGTCGTCCGGTAGAATATAGATATCGTCTCCGATCCCTACATGGTTTGAACATGTAGACAAGAATATGGGTTAGCACAATTAAGCACTAAGTATGCGGGCATACAATGCATATGATAATGTAGTATGACCAAGCAACATGACAAGGGGACAAGTGATACGAAAGGAGTGCACGTAGCCAAAGAGTTATATAACAAGATACAATGCCATGATGCATGAGATGCAATCCTATGATCAATGTAAAGTGGGGATGTGACCTCAACCAACAACATTGAAAGACCCGAGCAACCAACTACCCGGATCTAGACTACTTTCCAAGTAGAACCCTAATCACCCTTGAAATAAGAGGAAACATAACATGTCAACCCATATAGGGAGAAAACCCATGGTGGCACATGGATTGACGAAAAGGAGTATAGACCCTGTGGAGATAGTCCACCCGCCTCCAATCCCTCGGTACTAAGTCTCATCTCATGGGAATACGTATAGGTACATGCAACTTCAAAATAGGAAGACTTACATTCATTTTCAAAACATGCATCCTTAATCAAACAAACCATAGTTCAAATCATGTTCATGCTTAGGCCAAGGGCCATCAAAAGTTTACAAATCTATTTCATGATCATTTCATGTCAATGCAATAAGAGTAGCTCATCTACATAGCTTATCATATCAAGCATTCAAACATGTCAATATGGTGCAAGCACCCAATATACTCAAAGAGCCATGGCAAGGGACTATGTGTTCACAAGTCTTAACATTACATTAAAAACATGAGCTTCATCAAGAGTTTCAATCATAACAATATCCATGCATATGCCATGAATGAGGATCAAGAACATAGGTAATGGAATTCAAACTTAATTTCACAATTTGAAAGGTAATTCATCATAAATCATGTGAAAATACATAAATAAAGCTTAATGCAATTTACCCATGCATAATTAAATCATAAAAGGTACATGCAATTGATTCATCAAGTGTTTCCATGAACATTCATAAATTCAAGCCTTAAAACATGTTTAAATCACCTAAAAGTTATAGCACAAAATTCCTAACAATAAACTACATCAACAATGGAAGAAACCATAACTTGAAGAAGCTTAAAATCATAATTTAAAGGTTAGGGTTCTTGGGTCTTCAAGGATGAAAGAAGATCCGTGAATCAAATCCCACATACCTTACAATAGCCAAAGGAATCAAAGTTTCAAGTGAGCAAGGTCGTCTTCCCCATATTTCTTCAAGCTTAAACAATGGAGGTCAAGAGAAATTTAGGATTCTCCAAATTGTATAGAGAAGGCTTAGAATGGATGAATAAGGGTTTGGGTCTTGACTTAGGGGTTTAGGAGACTTTAGGATACCTAAAAGGGGACTAGGGGTTAATTAAATCACAAAATTACCATTAATGAAATGGATTTTTAACTGCCAAGCGGAGTGAAACGGAGGATCTACAGTGCTCGTGAAAATGTCACAAAGACCGTACAAGGTACCATCAACCAACACTTAGCCAAAACTTCAACGCGAACTCTCGGAGGACTTTCTGGACCACTTGACGAGGGGAAGCACAGGTCGTGTGGCTTCACACAGATCGTGTACTAATCCGTGGAGCCACACTTGGCCCAACAATCAACCCCCAGCCTTGTCCAAGACACTGCCCCACTCAACGGACCACCAAATGAGTCGTACAAGGTCTTACGGACCGTGGGGTGGTCCGTGAGCCATGACTTGAGTTTTGGGGTGGTTCATCGCCACCCCCAGCTCACTGGACAATGATAAGGACCACCACATTGACCGTAGACCCTCACACGGTCCTTGATCCTTGCCTTGGGCCTTTTTCAGGGCTTATCTCCAATGTCTTTCGAATTTTAGGCAGTCCCACTATTTTATCCATAACCTCCTCATAAAAACTCTGAATTGAGTTAAACCAGTTGCGCTGCAAAGTTAACTTAAAGAGTTTCAATTTGATATATTGAATATCACACGTTTCAACCCGCATCAAAAGTTATGTCAGCTCAAAGTCTATTGTCCAAACGGCCTCTCTAGGCCACCAAATGATCCGTTTTGCGTTTGGCCACTTAAACTCAATCCGTGGCTACCAAAACTCAACCATGACCAGTATAACATCATACAAGAACAACCATAAGGAGGTTTTTGAAATATTTTGGGTCGTTACATTGAATCCAATGTTCCTACTCTTAATTCAGTATTAGGATCTTTTTGGGTTTGGTCGAATATTATAGAAGATTTTTTTGAAGGATTTTCCTCTATTGCCTCTCGTTTGACTAAGTTGACCAAAAACAAAGTGAAATTTCAATGGTCTTATGAATGTGAGAAAAGTATCCAAATATTAAAAGATCGTCTTACTTCAGCTCCTATTTTGACATTGCTCAATCTGGATGGTTTGTTGTGTATTGTGATGCCTCATATATAGGCTTGGGTTGTGTGTTGATGTAACATCAGAAAGTCATTGCCTATGCCTCATTGCAATTGAAAGTGCATGAAAGGAATTATCTGACCTATGATCTCGAGTATTGGCCATCGTATTTGCACTAAAGATTTGGTGACATTATCTTTATGGGGTGTATGTGGATATATTCACCAACCACAAGAGATTACAATATGTGTTTAGCCAAAGAGATTTGAACCTAAGTGAAAATAGGAGGTTAGAGCTTTCAAAGAACTATGACATGAGCGGATGATTCACCCTAACAAGGATAATGTTGTGGCCGATGCACTTAGTAGAGTGTCTATGGGTAGCATTGCACATGTTGAGGATAGGAGGAAAGAGCTAGTCAAGGAAGTTCACCATTTGGCTCATTTGGGTGTAAGGTTGAACAACTTGAACAATGGTGGCATACTTGTACAAAATCGGGCGGAATCGTCTTTGATAGCAAAGGTTAAAGCAAATTAAGACATGAATCCTACCTTGATTGAATTGAACAAGTTTGTGGTTGAAAAAAAGATTGAGGTCTTCTCACAAGGGGGAGATGGAATGCTTCGTTACTAAAGACAATTTTGTGTACCTATTATTGATGGTTTAATGGAAAAGATACTTGATGAGGTCCACAATTCTGAGTATTCTATTCATCTGAGATCCACTAAAATATATAGGGATTTGAGAGATCTGTATTTATGGAATAACATGAAGAAAGACTTAGCAAGGTGTGTGATAGGATGTGCAAATTGCCAACAAGTGAAGGTGGAACACCAAAGACCAGGTGGTTTGGCTCAAGAAATTGAGATACCTACGTGGAAATGGGAGGAAGTGAATATGGATTTCATTATGGGTTTGCCAAAGATTAAGAAGCAATTTGATTCAATATGGGTGGTTGTTGATAGAATGATGAAAATAACCCACGTTTTGCCAGTAAAGACTTCTTATGGTCCCAAAGATTATGCAAAGGTCTTCATTCAAGAATTGCTAAGGTTGCATAGGATACCATTGTCTATTATATCAGATCGTGGTGCTCAATTTACTTCTCATTTTTGGAAATCTTTCCAAAAGGGCTTTGGTACTAAGGTGAAGTTGCGTACCACATTTCATCCTCAAATAGATGGACAAGCCTAAAGGATAATCCAAATGTTGGAAGATATATTGAGGGCATGTGTACTTTTGATTTCAAATATGGTTGGGACGATCAATTACCTCTTATTGAATTTTCTTATAACAATAGTTTTCACTCAAGTATTCAGATGGCACCGTTTGAAGCTTTGTATGATAGACGGTGTAAGTCCGCGGTGGGATGGTTTGAAGTTGGAGAGATGTCCTTGAGTTGACTGGATTTGGTACTTGATACTATGGGGACAGTGAAGTCCATAAGGGAAAGGTTAAAGGATGCTCAAAGTCGTCAAAAGTCATATGCCGACGTAAGGAGAAGAGACCTTGAGTTTGATGAAGGTGATTGGGTGTACCTAAAGATTTCACCTATAAAAGAGTAGTGTGTTTTGGTAAGAAGGGAAAATTGAGTCCTAGATATGTGGGACCTTATGAGATTGTGAAGAAAATTGGAAGGTGGCTTATGAGCTAGATTTTCCTATAGAATTAGCAATAGTTCATCCAGTATTTCATCTGTCAATGTTAAGAAAATTTATAGGTGATCCTAATTCTATTGTTCCATTGAAGGATGAGACTATTGAGGAATATTTGACTTATGAAGAAGTATTGGTTGAGATTTTGGACTGGCAAGTGAAGAGATTGAGAAATGAAGAAGTGGCATCTGTTAAAGTATTATAGAGAAACCAAGAAGTTGAGTGTCATGACCCGACCATTCAGGTCATGATGGTTCCTGTTAGATCCGACCTACTGGCAAGCCAACTTAATACCCGCGATTCCTGTCCAAGTAACTAAGCATCACGGTAACTAACAACATACAATATAAGCCAAGAACAACCTATCCCAGGACCTGAAAGTCACTTGTATAGAGCTACTATAGACTAAAAAATAGAAATATATACATGACCAAAATGATACCATACAAAAATACAAGCCAACCTAAATATATATACAAGGCCAACATTTGGATACAAAGACGGCCAAATAAATAGAAGGATACTATAGAAGGTCCCAAAGGTTATCGGTGTACACCAAGAGTCTCTTTTAGTAGCTAAAATATTCCTGAATTAGCGATCACAACTCATACCTAGGCTTATACCATGAGCAGATGCAGAAAAGTAGGGGTGAGTATCGGTGAAAGGTACTTAGTAGGCATCATCGGCTGACCAAGTAAAATATAGTAAGTACAATAAGAATAAATACAATAAAAATGTTGCAGTGCTAGCTATCTGAACTAGGGTCAAGTTATAAGCATATCTGAAGAACCACAGAACCCCAATTGAACCAATCCAAGCTTTGTACCATAGTACCAATTGATGAAACCTGAATCAGAACTATGTCACAACTGTCATATGGTTGAGATATAGTGTTGTACATGGGTGTAAGACCCTAATGTCATGTTTGTATGCCAACTGGCCCCCAAAGCCCAGAAGATACACCCACACACAATCAAGGTATGTATAGGTGTTTGAATACAAGGATAAGTAGCAGATGATATAAGATCTCAACCCGTGCAGAACATAGTATCACTTGAGGACTCAAACTCCTAACTGTCACTTGGGGACTTAAACCCTTATAATATTAGATGGGGACTCAAACCCCTAGCTATAAAATAGGGACTCAAATCGCTAGTCCTCCTGACTTGTCCTCCGGTCAGGAAAGTTAGCCAGGCCAGATAGTCTAACAATCAACTAGGACTCAAACCCATCAATAGTCATTTAGGACTCAAACCCAGGAATACTCATCAAGGGCTCTAACCCTGGTATAAACATTTGGGACTCGAACCCAGGTATAGTCAATTGCTCAATTGGTTTACCAGGATCCATGCCTCTCAAATCATATTGTATGTATATGTAATAATACAACCTCTAGACAAAGTAAATCTAGGGAAGCACTAGCTTAAGCCTGGGATAAGGTTAAACATAAAGCAGATAACCAGAAGTATCACAAGTATCCAGATCAAAAATGGACAATCCAGTTGATATACATAGCAAGTAACTAGGAAAAAATAGGCGACCAGAGCAACAATAGAAAGTCCAGCTAATTCCCAGGGTGTAGCATGCACCTGACAAATAGAACTACAATTCAGTAACCAGATAGCTAGGAGCACAGTATATCGACAAAATCGCAACACAAAACCATAAAAGGTAATCAGGAGCATAACTGATAACTAGTCTCTCAAAATACAGCATACATCAAGTACTAGGCATCCCAAATAAGTAAACTAGCAGCAACATAGGAACATGTATCAATCACATCGTACAAATTTATATCTAGCCTGTAATAGATTCATTCACTGCCCCAAATAGTTCTAAAACCAGTTATTAATAAAGATATTGCCATCATAGTGTCCACACATAGTAATCACAGTTCTAATTAACATGTACAATGCCTATACTCAGTTTTCCCTAATAATATAATGTATACAACACATGTTTCGACTTGATTCCAACATCCCAATGGACTGGGTGCCACACTAATTAAACCTTTATTACAGACCACTTCTATGGACCCGACTTGTCTTTTACAACCTGTAGAATTCCTTCGTATATGGAGTCCTAAATCCCCTTACAACTAGACCAAACGATGACTCAAGATCACGAACCGTGGAACCTTTACCAACTTGTAAAGTGGTTCTCGTGAAAGTAAACGTAAAATTTTCCACATATGGGGGCTTTCTTCGAGCCCTTTTCTATGGCTTGTAGAACTATGTACGACCCATCCTATTGGGTCGTACAAAAAGTTCAGAGACCCAATATTTTTTCAAGGACCTAACCTCCTTTCCACGACCATCTTATATGGGTCGTGGATCATTTTACCGCCTATCAAACTTGCTTGTGCAAAACCTAAATTTTTCTGAGTGCAAATGTCATCTATAAAGCCCTATCTACGACCCACAAAAATGTTTACCAACTATTGACAATGCTCGTAGAACCTGCACCAATTTCAGTTCTAAATTTTTTCTTTCTTGTTCTAACTTTTCGAGTTTCAAGGTATTAGAAAAGGGGTAGTCATTACCACAATAGCAACATCGTCTTCTGCAACACCAAATTCCTCTTTCATCAAATTTTCTATCCCCTAAACTTAAATTAGTCTCCTTCAAAATTTAGATCATTCCAAATGGAACTTAAACGATGATTTATTGCACCATCATGTTGAATTTTCACCTTTACGAAAACTCCATCAACACAATTTCATAACAAATTCTTCTCGGATAATTAAAAGCGATGCTAGAGCTTCAAATCTTTCTCCAAATGCAAAAATAAATCTAGGGTTATAGTCTTTGTTATTTTTAGCAAATTTGAATCATGTCACATAATTAAAGGATTAAATTGATCTTTACTCCTGCAAAGAAGGTACATATTTTGAAAAGCAAGTAACAGGCCACATATAGCTTTGAACTATGCAAAATGGAACAGATTAGCCTTCCGTTAATAGTATCGTTAAATATAGCTTCGACATTATTAAAAATCGGCTAAATTTATCCTTAACTTCTAATGGTAGAAGCATAGCACTAACCTCACATGTCCCAAAGTTAAGGTTTTTTTTTTTAAAAAGAAAAGGGAAGATAAATTTGAAGTTTTTTCGTAGTTCAAAGTAAGGGTGGTAACATAACTGAGAAGTGCCAGTATCGGTACCGGTTGGGTCACTCCCGGTCACGTCCAGTTGGGGGATGGGGGTATCGGGGGGTATAATGGGACGAAAAAGGAGGGATTTGCTTATAAGTTTTGGTCTGAAACTATCAACATTGGTCCAGAAGTTACGATTTTTTAAAAGATTTTTTAATTTTTCTTTTAGCTAATTGGTTGTTGGGGACTGGGTCCCACTCCAATGGCTAATTTTCAAAGTTTCATGCTTTCATACTCCAATTAAGGCGTTACTAACGGCTAGTTGATAGTCCCACCACCCCCCTTAAAATTTTTAATTTCAAATTTTTTGAAAAGTCACACTTAGGTCCAAATTTTTCAACTATAAAAACCTCCCTGCCCTTCATTATTGTCATATCAATTTTCTCTCAACTCTCTCAATTCTCTCTACTCTCAAGTGTTCTAATTATTTATTATTTATTTTAGAATTCTTAATTTTGTTAATTTAATTAGTTTAAAAATTTTGGTAAATTAATTCGGAGCAAATTTTAGTGGATTAATTTGGAGCATCTTCAAACTTCATGGTTCATCAATTTTTGACTTTTACATCTGCTTTTACGTAGGCGTTTGATATATTTGTTTCAAATCTCATCTCTTTAGTTTTAACTCTTTACTAGTTTAATTATTTATTTTTTGTATTCGTATTATCTTTAATTCTCTTACTATTATAATTTTAATATGGATTTTGGTAAAAAAAGAAAAAGAAAAAAGTACATTTTTGGTGAAATTGTTGATGTATTAACCGAGAAAAAAATTTCTTGGTAGTTCTTTGAAATCTAAAGGCTCTAAATCTAGACAACCAACATTAAGAATTAACATGGAAGATTATATACATGTTGATGAAACTTATTTTGATATTGATTTTAATATTGAGTTAGATCATGAATATTTAGAAAGAAGATTTGGTAATTTAATGAATCACTAGATGAAGATGATAATGGAGTTAATAATAATGGTAAAACCCAACTATTTACTTCTACTAGTCTTGCTACTTAACTTTTCACTCCCACTCTCGTTCTCGCTCCCCTCGTACACCCTTCTAGGGCTAAGCCCAAGGCTGAACGTCCTAAAAAATTAATTATTTGGTAACTTCTGACCTAGAATGAAAATAAAACTCAAGCAACTTATAATAAATGTAAATATATTTTAAACCATAAAACTTTGAAAAAGGGCGGTGGGATGGGTCATTTAAGAAATCATTTGATGAGTTATTGTAAAAGAAAATTTTTGCAAGCTAACTCTATACGGAGACTAAAAGATATGGTACTCTCCTTCCCCATTCATCTATAGGAGTATAGGGTTCTAATGTGGTTTAGTTGGAATTAAACCTTTCTAACGTTTCTAGTCCTAGTACGCATCGGGCTTATAATAAACAATGTGATCTTGAAGAGCTTGCTAAAATGATTGTTATTATGAGTTTGCCCTTTGGTTTTGCAGAAACTCCTAATTTTATTCATTATATTCAAACTTTTTATAATCCTTCATTTACTGGTTTTTCAAGAAATAATTTTTAAAAAGTCATTTTTTATTACTAAGGTCAACATTTACACTATCTTCATTATTTATTTTATTATAATACTTGTTAAATGACAATAATTTTTTATCTGGATCATAATTAAACTGGTAATGATTATTTTACAACTACTAGACATTGGATTGATGAAACTTAAATGATGCAAAAAAGAATTTTAGGTTATAAAAGTTGTAAATTGAATAAAAGTGATGCTTATATAGCGCAAACAATTGTTTATGTTTTAGCATTTATGGAATTTAAAAAAATAATTAAAGTAACTTTAGATAATGCTTCAAATAACACACTATAACATCCAAAATATACTTCTGAAAAGAAATATAAACGGTTGTTCGCAATATATTTTACCCAGCTTGTGAGTCGGGGTCGATCCCAGAGGGAATATGAAAAAATATTATCAAGAGTAAAAATTTAACTTGATAGTCATTATAAATATTGGAAGGGATTTAATTTAAATAAAATAGAAATTAATATTAATAGCTTGCAATTTATTATTTATTTGTCTGAAGATAAATGAAAGAAACTAGGAATGTGTTCCCATGATTTTATAATTTAGCAAGAATAATGTGTTAGTGATCTATTTCAATTTTTAACATGCAGAACGATAAGCTAAGTTCACTTAACCCTTTGATCCAGATGAGAGACAAATTTCACCGCGTGATTTGATCCATCCAGCAGTGTGACATTACTAACCCTTACCTATTGTTCCAGTACAACCTTCCCTTGATCCGATTTGGTTGATTAGACGAGAAAAAATCAATTGAATTATGTTAATTATTCTCTTTTTCTATTCATTACTACCTTGATCCAGTCAGTAACACTAGGAGAGTTCTAATGTTGGTCACTGGTTAAAAAGCAATTTAAAATGAAGAGAAGTAATCAATACATGCATGCACACCTTCCAAGAATCACAGATTATCTGGTTCTACCTTGTTAGTTCTTCATGGTTTCCACAACCCTAGTTGAGGATTTAGCTAAGCATAATCAGGGTAGATGAATTAATCATATTAAAGAATATCATAATTAATCACTTACGGTGATAAAGTTAAAGAGCAAAAAATCTCAATCTTCAAGAAATCACAATGTTATAGAATTAATGTAAAAAAACCACACAAAGAGAGTTTTCCAAGTGTTTCTTTGTCGTTCTTCCTCTCTTCTTTCATAAAAGAAACCTAAAAACCTATTTATAATAACTAAAAACTAAAACCAAAACAGAATAGGAAAATTATGTTGACAGGCTTCACAGAAGGGTTTACGGGCCATACAGGATTCCATGGCTGTCCCTAGGGCTTCGTAGTCTTCATTCTCAGAACTGATCATCAATTCCACGGGCGTCCCTGAATACGACCTATATAGGGTTTCGTCTGTATATTTTTTCTAAAATTCTTCTATCTTTAATCCTCGAGCCATGAAACAAATTCACGACTTATATAACCTTCTATGGCTCGTTTGTTCATTCGTGGACTAAACATCTATAAATAGGCCCTTCATTGGATCTTGACCACGAAATCACTCTACGGATCATGGAGGTATCCACAACCCGTAGAGTATCTCGTACTTTCCCAAAAAGTTGAAATTCTGCAGACTTCATTCCAAAATCATGTCAACTCTATAATCCTGTAAAATAAATATAAAAACACAACAAACCCATAAATATCACTTTGAGAACATACAAAATTTTAAGTTTTAAGCATCAAAAGTGTTGTATTTTGACAACGCATCACACACATGTTGTTGAATTTCTAAAACCGTCACTTACTCGTATTTATGAAGATGTTTTTCATATTAGATTTGTGATGAACATATTTATAATATGATTTTTACATATGGTTTAGTAATGTTTGAAATATGAAGTTTCATGCCATTTTATTTTTAAATGTCAAGTAAAAGCTAGGCATAAGAAATTTGAAAATCACTGCCTTAAAATAATCTTTCAATTAGAAAAATTTCTAAAACAGTGGCTACCAAGTGGAATTCTTTATATGAAATGCTTAAAGTAGCTTATGAATATAGAAAACTTGTTACAATAATTTGGAATGCTCATAATGCTGATATGGATTATCGACTTGATGATTTTGATTGGGCTGATGTTAAGGAACTTATTGAATTTTTAAAATTTTTTTACTTAGCTACAAAATAAATATTTGGTCTTTATTATCCAATGATTTCTTCAATTTTACCAAACATTTGTGTTATTTTTGATAAATTTTCTTAGTTTGACTTATTGAATTTTTAAAAGTTTTTTACTTAGCTATAAAATAAATATTTGGTCTTTATTATCCAACGATTTTTCAATTTTACCAAAAATTTGTGTTATTTTTTATAAATTTTCTCAGTTTAAAAATAATGTTTAAAGTGAGTATTAAAAAATAATAAAAAATATTTTTTCCTATTTCTCAAATTTATTTAACTATTTGTTTATTTAACCCAACCTACAAAGAAGTAGGAGAAAATATATATGCAAATATAGATATTGAAGATGACGGATGCAACCAATTACTAGTTTGATAATAATTAAAAGTAGCATTAAAATTGAAGATAGAAAATTACATTATTTGTATGATTTGGGTACAAAAGAACGAGTACAAAATTAAGAACTCGAAACTTTTGGATGTAGATATGACGATGATATTGATGATATATTAGAAAATTATCATGGTCTTACTTCTAACGAAAAAAATAATTTTGATAAAAACATTAATCAGAAGCATTAAGGATGGACAGGAAAAACCTCATCTTTTGGAATGATGAAGGACTCGATCACAATAAAACTTTCCAAAACTTCAATGGGAGATTCGTGTGTCAGCTATTCA
The DNA here is from genome assembly GCA_038996855.1 of Solanum aculeatissimum. Classification (NCBI taxonomy): domain Eukaryota; kingdom Viridiplantae; phylum Streptophyta; class Magnoliopsida; order Solanales; family Solanaceae; genus Solanum; species Solanum aculeatissimum. The sequence continues at coordinate 15,536 of JBCEWC010005557.1, forward strand.
AGCATCACCAATAGCTTTGGAAGGTGCTTTTAGTGAGACACAATTCTAAATTGAAGAGCATAGATACTCATTAGCATCAAACAACTTAAATATATCAGTATCATTCATAGATTAGATCAATGCAGAGAGAAGGATTTATGGGTGCCCAACTTTACCTGCTCAATTTGAAGCTAATATAGACAATATTTTGTCAGAATCAAGTGAAAATTATAGACGATAAAATTCGTATAAAAAAATAATAATCAAGAGCAAAAATATTGCGAAGATTGTAGTATTTGATTTCAATATGTGAGTGTTATAATCTCTGAATCCTCTGCTTCGCCTTTTCAAATATATATTCAAGGGTTCTTTAGTTTGATCTTGAATCTTATGAAACTTGATGGATTTGATCTTGACTTGTACTTGAATTCAAGAGCTTTTGTGTTTAATCTTGAATCTTGCGGTCTTGATCTTGATTTATGGATTTGATGAACTTGTATACACTTGTTCTTGAACTTGATCTTGACTTATACTTAAATTCAAGGACTTTTGGGCTTATTCTTAAATCTTGAATTTGTTCTTGAGTTTGATCTAGAATTTTGAATTTGCTCTTGAGTTTGATATTGAATTCAAGGGTTTTTAAGCCTGTTCTTGAACTTGAATGTTTGAATTCTTGAACTTGTAGAGAAATTTGTGATGTTTGATCCACGAGGTATCTCTTGTTTCTTGTTAGAATTCTTGATGTTCTTTTGAATTATGAAAATCCCTATTATAGTTGTAGAATAGAGGAATTATAATAGGAAAGACTTCCCTTCAGCCAATCAGATTCAAGTGACATGGTATATTGGACTTTAATAAAATGAGCTTGTCATTTTGACACATGGTATGATCCTATAGGCTTTTTTGTTTGACTTGACGTGCCACGTCATTTGACACGTGGCTCCAAGATGGGAGATGAAATAATATTGAGCTTATTAATTTTTGACTCATTTATTGTAGTCTAAATCAATTAGAATGAGTTTAATTCAATTCGTATTCATTGGACTTAAATAATTAACCCAATTATATTAATCCATAACATTTATTTGGACTAATATATTCATGAATTTAATATAATTTGAATTATTTTAAAATTTATATTTAATAAAATTTAAATGATTACAAATGCCCCTTGCTTCAAGTCTTGTCAAGATTTTTTTAAAATCTTTTGAAGACTAGACTTGAAGCATTATATTAATATTTATGTGTGACAAAAAATTATTTAACTGTCACATAAGGAAAAATTTACAACTTAAAGAGATTCTTTCCTTTTTTTTCATTTTTTTCTTCTTTTAATTTCACTTGTCATAGGAGCCTCAAAATTTCCTTTTTATTTACTTTTTCATGTCTTCTAAAGTAGGAATTCTTTTTCTTTTGGTGGTTTAGGAAAAGATTCTTTTCTTCTAATTTTTTTTTTACTTTTTTTTACACTACACTTTGTCTCTTTTTTTCTTTCTCTATTTTGTTTCTTTTTATTTTTTGGACAGCACCCTATAAATAAGGGAGTGCTTCTTCATATTTTTAAATCAAATTTGAAGTCCAACCCTCAGGTGTCTTTGTTGAGGTATGACCCTTCTTTTTCAGATATATATTTTTTTTGATCATCTTTTTTGTAGGTCAAAGGAAACAATAATTGTGTTTTACGGAGGGTACACAATGCAAGAAATTAATCTTGAGGTATGAAGGGATGGATGTGTTTAACGTCCTCGCCTTGAGATCACAAATTTGAGGCTTTACAAAATTCCAAATGCTCAAGCATAAGGCACGAAAAGATCAACTTAAGGTGCAAAGGGACAATTTTTGGCTACCTTAAGACATAGAAATTTAGAGATGTTTTTAAGGATAAGCCCGCAAAAAAGTTAGCTTAAGGTGCAAAGGGACAAGTTTTGTCCACCTTGAGACATGGAAATTTAGGGATCATTATTTAAGGATAAATCCATGAAAGGTCATCATTAGGTGCAATGGGACAAATTTTGTTCACCTTAACGCATGACAATTTAGAGATATTCTTACGACATAAAGGGATGGATACTCGCCTCTGTCCCAAGAAAGATAATTTGACGGAACTGTAACGATCCAAAAATTTTCGAAATTCATAATGGTTGGTCAAGGTTAGTGTTAAACTGGTTGTGGTTGAATTTTGATAGTCATGGGTTGTATTTAAGTGGTCGGATTCAAAATGGATCTTTTTGGTGAGATTGTAAGGTCGGTTGGGAAGTAAACTTTGAAAGATCATTGCTTTTGGTACGGGTTTCACTGTGAGGGCTTCTATGTATCAAATCGAAGCTCTTTGAGTTATCATCGCAATGCAATTGGTTTCACTCAATTTGGAGATTGTATGGAAATGCTATGGCCAAAACAGTAAGACTACTCGTAATTGGAAGGACGCTGGAAACAAAGTTCTGGAATTGGGCTAAGGGCTGGACCACGAACCGTTTGGTGGTCCACGGTCCATATGGGTGCTCGTGAGTTGGTCCAGTAAGTTCCTAGGCATTGGGGTTCAAGCCATGGACCAAGTATGGTCCCACGGACCACCCCACAGTCCGTGTGACCCTTCACGGCCCGTGAGGGGTCCCGTGAAGTGGGGCAGAATGTTGGCTAGGTTCGAGGCTGGACTCCAGACCAAGTAATGCTCCACGGACTAGTACACAGACTATGTGCAGCTACACGGTCCGTGAGGCCCCTCGTGAAGTGATCTAGAAAGTCCCCCGAGAGTTCAAGTCAAAGTCGAGGCCAAGTGAAGTTACACGGGCAAGTACACGACCAGTGTACCTGTACACAGGCACCGTAGCCTTCCATGAGGCACTGTTTCAATGAATTAGTCCATTTCATTAATGGTTAATTCATAATTTAATTAGATCTTATTCCTCTTTTAGGCTTTCTAAGGTCTCCTAAACCCCCTAAATCAAACCCTAATTCTCTTTCAACCATTCTAACACTCTTCAATTCATTTCAAAATTCTCTCAACTCTCTTGACCTCCATTGATGAAAGCTTGAAGAAATTTGGGGAAGATCATCTTTGTTGTGAAATCATTCAATTCTCTTGACTAATTTCAAGGTATGTGGGTTTGATTCATAGATTCCCTTTCATCCATGAAGACCCAAGAACCCTCCTCTTTAAAATTATGATTTTAAGTTTTCTTTAAGGTTGGATTCTTTAAATTTTGAAGTATTTAATTGAATTGGATTGTGGGTAGTAGAAATTAGGTGCAATAAAGTTGATTTAAGTTTGAATTCTATGAAGCTTCAATGGATTTGATGAAGTCAGGTTATGCATGTCCCCTATACCTTGAACTATGCATGGGCAATGTTTTATTGATGGTTTAAGTGTTAATTTAAACTTGAATTTCTTATGAACTACTCTTGATTTGAATTTAAAGTATGAATTCTAGTACTCATGCTATTCCCATTGTTACTCATGGAATTGCATGAATGATCATAGATATTTTGATGAAGGTTTTGATGTGTGCTAAGTTTCAAACATGTTTATGACTATGATTTTGAACAAGTATGGGTTATGACTAAGTTGTAATCACACTAAGTCTATGATAGGGTTCTTTGAACAACATGGGTGTTTACACCAATATGATATGACAAGTATGACAAGTATGGAGCTACTTTTATGCATAAAGTTTGGCATGAAAGTTTGTTTGGTTTTTTAGCCCATGAAGCATGATTACGAAATGTGTTTGACTCTTGTTAAGTATGCATGAGAGTAATGAAGGTGATTTGGCTTTTAGGACCAAGTATGCATGGTTTGATGTTCATGTGTCAAGTTTTAATTTTAAAAGCATGTATATGTATACGTATTCTTGTGGGATGATGACTTAGTACCGAGAAGGATTGAAGTAGTAAGCGGGCTATCCCCAAGGGTCCCACTCCTTTCCCAAAACTATGTGCCACCATAAGTTGCTACCGAAATGGGAGGCCTGTAAGGTATACTTTGATATGATATGATATGACAAGATGTGCTATGTTATGTAAATCCTTTCAAAATGGGAGACCGGTAAAGAAGGTGACCATCACACCGAAATGGAAGGCCCGTAAGGTGTGGTGTAGATTATCTTTGGCAAGTAATCTTCTCCGATCCAGTGGGAGGCCTCATTGGGCAAGTTCATGTTGTAGCTCACATGAGTTTGGATGTCGATTATGGTTCCATCCCTTCTATATTATGAGCATTTGGCATTTCATGCATCATGATCATCATGGCATATTGTTATATTGTTCTTTTTTATATTCTCTTCTATGTATGTGCCCTTGACAGGTAGGTTGTTATAGGCTCATGTGCATATGCATTTGCATGCCCGCATACGTAATGCTTTATTGTGCTAACTCATACTCTTGTCTACATGTTCTAACCATGTAGGGACCGGCGACGACCTCTATCTACCTTTGCACGACGAGTGATATCTTGAAGCTACTTGCTTGTGGTGAGCCTTTTTTCCAAGGGCAATATCTACTTTTCTCTTCCTTGTATTATTTTATTTTCTTTCCTTATGACTTAAGGGTGAGCCCAGCTTATGTCGTGGCCCCGCTCTATCTTATGTAGGGGCTATGTTGGACATGTTAGACTCTTTTATGTTGTATTATGCTTACTTTGGGATGTTATGACTATTGGGATTATGTTATGGAAATGATGTTCTGATTATTCTTATGATTATGCTTACGGGATTGTGAATGTTGGGAATGTGCTTATGTGGAAAGTCCCCTAACTCGGTATGCCCCCAGAGCTTGAGTCCTGCTTACCCGCCCCTTAAAAATACTTGCTATGTGTTATGTGATTCATGCTCATCCCATTCCTGGCAACATCCCCATAGCTTGAGTCCAAACCCCTATTTTCGCTAGAATTATGTGTTATGTGTTTACGTTTCCGCACTTTCGAACTGATAATGTCTGTGATGATGCTATGATGGCTTGATCGAGATCCTCCGAGGTCTCCTTCGCCATGTCACATCTAGGCCCCACTTTCAGGTTGTGACAAAGATGGTATTAAAGCCCTAGGTTTGTAAGTAATCCTCAGAGTCTAACATGCCGCACCACTTAAAGTCTCATTGATGGGTGTGATGCGCGCCATACCTATGAGTGAGAGGCTATGATGACGTTATAGGAACTTGTCACTTCATTGTCCATTTTGTCATGCCTTGTACTGTTTATGAGATTTCCAAAACTTTTGGTTCTTATCGCTCTTTTAGAACATGCCTCCTAGAAGAGCTCCCTTCCCCCGTCAAACTTCCTAATTTGAGGAAGAAGCCCCTCGGGCACCGGTAGAGGAGCAAGTGACTCATGCTGAGTTTAGGAATGTAGTATTGATGTTGGCCCAAGTTGTGGCCAACTAAGTCCGACTGATCAATCCCGTCAATATGGGTACTCTGGCTTCTAGGGTAAGGGATTTCACCCGGATGAACCCTATGGAGTTCTATGGTTCGAAAGTGGATGACGATGCTCAAGAGTTCATTGATGAACTCACTAAGGTTTTGACTATCATGGGAGTGAGTTTGGAGGAGAAAGGCGAATTGGCCGCATATCAATTGAAAGATGTGGCCCAAGTATGGTATGGTGAATGGTTGGTTGAATGAGTTATGGATGTCAAGGTTGGATGAAAAGAATTTAAAATGGCTTTCCTTGACCGTTTCTTTCCTCTTAAGCTTAAGGAAGTCAAAATGACCAAGTTCATCAATCTCTAACAAGGTGGTATGACCGTGAGGGACTATTCTCTCAAGTTCACTAAGCTCTCCAAGTATGCTCATCCGTGCAAGAATACAAAGTTTATTTTGGGTGTTTCGGACTTGGTGGTGAAGAAATGTCGAACCGCTATGCTCATCCGTGACATGGACATCTCTAGGATAATTACTTATGCCGAACAAATTGAAGGTGAAAAGCTTAAGGAGAAAAGGGTTAATGAGGCTAAGAGGGCCTAGTTTGACTGTGGATTCTCCAACTTCAAGAGTGGTAGTGGTTTTGGCCGATTCCATCAAGGTCAAGGTTCTAAGATGAGAGTTGTTAATCCAAGAGTGCCTTCTCCTAAGGCACAAGTTAGGGGTGGTCCACGAATTCCTCTTTGTGGTTAATGTGGGAAGCATCATTTGGGGGATTGTAGAAGGGCTTCGGGTGTTTGCTTTAGATGTGGTGGTTTGGATCACAAGATGTTCGAATGTCCAAGGGGTGCCAAGAAAGATCAAGTTTCTCCCGGTGGTCAAGGGCCACCAAAGGCTCTGGTTGGTGGTGCTCCTAGGAACAATCGATTTTATGCTCTCCATGCCCGGTAAGAGGTGGAGGAAGCTCCAGATGTCGTGACAAGTATGTTAAAAATCTTTGATTCTGTTGGCTGTCAAATTTTGTTTGAGTCTCGAAACTCTAAGGAAACTTCATTCGGTGTATACTCCCGTGGGTGAGTCTATTATTTCCTAAAAAGTGTATCGAGGTTGTCTTGTTTCTGTGTTGCATAAAGTGTTCCCCGGTGATCTTGTAGAACTTGAGATGTATGATTTTGATGTTATCCTTGGGATGGATTGATTGCATACATTGTATCCCTAGGTTGATTATAAGACTAGGCAAGTTAAATTTCAAGTTCCCAATGAATCGGTGTTGGAGTGGAAGGGTAGTGATTCCATGGTTAAGGGTTGGTTTATTTCCTACCTCAAAGCCCGAAAATAATTTGTAAGGGGTGTGTTTATCATATTGTGCGGGTTAGATATGTGGAGAGTAAGTTACCTAAGCTTGAATCGGTTTCGGTGGTTAATGAGTTTCTCAAGGATACTCAACCTATTTCTATTCATCCTTATCGTATGGCTCCGGTGGAGTTGAAAGAATTGAAAGAACAATTGAAAGATTTGTTAGAAAAGGGGTATATTAGGTTGAGTATCTCACCTTGGGATGCTCCCGTGTTGTTTGTGAGGAAGAAGGATGGGTCTCTCCAAATGTATATTAATTATCGGCAATTGAACATGGTGACCATTAAGAATAGGTACTCGTTGCCTAGAATTGATGATTTTTTTGACCAACTTAAAGGAGCTACTCACTTTTCCAAAATAGATCTTCGTTCAGTTTATCACCAATTGAAGGTAAGGGAGTGTGATATTCCCAAGATGACTTTTCTGACTCGTTATGATCATTTTGAATTTGTGGTGATATATTTTGGGTTGACTAATGCCCCGACGGTGTTTATGGACCTTATGAATCGGGTATTCAAATCATTCCTTGATAATTTTGTGGTAGTCTTCATTGATGGCATCTTCATTTACTCCCGTAGTGAGCAAGAACATATGGGTCACTTGAGATTGGTTCTTCAAACTTTGAGGGAGAAGCAATTGTATGCTAAGTTTAGCAAATGTGAATTTTGGTTAGGAGAAATTGCCTTCCTTGGCCATGTGGTGTCGGGTGATGACAGTAAGGTTGATCATAAGAAAACTGAAGTGTTGAAGGATTGGCCTAGACCGTTGACTCCTTCGTATATTCGAATTTTCCTTGGTTTAGCCGGTTATTATAGAAGATTCATTGAAGGGTTTTCCTCTATAGCGTCTCCATTGAATAAGTTGACTCAAAAGAAGGTTAAGTTTGTGTGGTCAAATGAATGTGAGAAGATCTTTCAAACTTTAAGGACCGACTTACATCGACTCTGATTTTGACTTTGCCAAATGGGTTAGATAGGTTTGTGGTATATTGTGATGCGTCGCGTATTGGTTTGGGTCGTGTGCTTATGCAACATGATAAGGTGATAGCTTATGCATCCCGACAATTGAAGGTGCATGAACAAAATTATCCAACCCATGATCTTGAGTTGGCGGTGGTTTTTGCCTTGAAAATTTGGCGTCATTATTTATATGGGATTCATGTGGATGTTTTCACCGATCACAAGAGTTTGCAATATGTGTTCACCCAAAGAGACCTAAATTTGAGGGAAAGGAGGTGGTTGGAACTTCTCAAGGACTATGATATGAATGTTCTCTATCACCCCGGCAAGGCTAACATGGTGGCGGATGCCCTTAGTAGACTTTCTATGGGGAGTGTGACTCATGTGGAAGAAAGGAAGAAAGAGATAGTGAAAGATGTGCACCGTTTGGCCAGGTTGAGTGTGAGGTTAGCCGAATCCGACAATGGTGGAATTTTTGTTCAAGGTGGATCTGAGTCTTCCTTAGTGGTGGATGTTAAGGAGAAATAAGACTTAGACCCTTCCTTGGTAGAGTTGAAGAAGTTGTTTGCCGATGGCAAGATTGAAGTTTTATCCCAAGGGGGAGATGGTGTACTACGATACCAAGACTGTTTGTGTATTCTGGATGTTGATGGCTTAAAGGAGACTATCATGAAAGAGACTCATAATTCTCAATATTTTATTCATCCGGGATCTACCAAAATGCACCGAGATTTGAGGGAGTTATATTGGTGGCATGGTATGAAGAGGGATATAGCCAAGTTTGTGTCGGAATGTCCTAATTGCCAACAAGTAAAAGTGGAACATCAAAGGCTCGGTGGTTTGACACAAGATATTGAATTTCCTACTTGGAAGTGGGAAGATGTGAATATAGACTTTATGGTTGGTTTATCCCGCACTCGGAGACAATTTGATTCCATATGGGTTGTGGTTGATAGAATGAGTAAGTTGGCTCACTTCTTACCGGCTAAGACTACCTATAGTGTCGAGGAATATGCTAAGGTGTATATTTGGGAGTTGGTGAGATTGCATGGTGTGTCAAGGTCTATCATATCGAATCGTGGTACTCAATTTACTTCTCATTTTTGGAAGTCTTTTTAGAAGGGACTTGGTACTAAGGTCAAGTTGAGCACCGCATTTCATGCTCAAACTGATGGGCAAGCCGAAAGAACAATTCAAACTTTGGAGGACGTGTTAAGGGTTTGTGTGTTGGAATTCAAAGGAAATTGGGATGATCATCTACTTCTTATTGAGTTTGCCTACAACAAAAGCTTTCATGCTAGCATTGGTATGGATCCATTTGAAGCTTTGTATGGTAGGAGATGTAGATATCCGGTTGGTTGGGTATGAAATAGGTGAGGCGGCCATGTTAGGCCCGAATTTGATTGTTGAGGCCATTGAAAAAGTGAAGTTGATTAGGGAGCGATTCAAGACGGCTTAAAGTCGCCAAAAGTCTTATTCGGATGTTAGAAAAAGGGATCTTGAATTTCATGTTGGTGATTGGGTGTATGTGAAGGTGT
>JBCEWC010005558.1:0-24719 GCA_038996855.1 Solanum aculeatissimum
TCCCAAGTCCCCAATTCCCTAGAATTTATATGTTATGTGTTTATTTTCCGCGCTTCCGAACCGATGATGAGTGTAATGATGCTATGATGGATTGATAGAGGACTTTCGAGTTCTCCTTCACCATGTCAAATCTAGGCCCCCTATCCGGGTCTTGACAATCACACCCATGAACAAGACTCTATTTGACGCGGCATATTGGACTCCAAGGATCATTACAAACCTAGGGCTCTGATACCATCTTTGTAACGACCCGGATAGGGTCCTAGATGTGACATGGCGAAGGAGAATCCAAACGTCCTCGATCAAGCCATCATAGCATCATTACGCACATCATCGGTTCGAAAGCGTGGAAGCTAAACACATAACACATAAGCTCTAAGGGAATCGGGGCTTTAGACTCAAGCTCTGGGGATGTTGCCGGGAATGGGGTAAATATGGATTCACATAACACATAGCAATTATCTCTAAGGGGGCTGGTAAGTGGGACTCAAGCTATGGGGGGGCACCAAGATTATGATACTTTCCACATAAGCACATAGTCACACACAATTCCCAACATCAAGTCATAAGCATAATCAACACCATTCCATAGTCAAGGCTCATAAGCATAGTATTACATAATCATAATATTCAACAATTGCAAGTCAACATACAAGAGTTTAGTTTGTCCAACAAGCCTCTACATAGATAAAGCGGGGCCTCGACATAGTTTTAGGCTCACCCTTAATACATTAGTAAAGAAATGACATAACAAATCTAGGTGGATAGAAGGTCGCTATTTCCCTTAAACAAAATGGCTCACCACTAGCAAAGTCTTCAAGATAATCAAGCGTCGTCCGTTAGAATGTAGAAGTCGTCTCTGGTCCCTACATTGTTAGAATATGTAGACAAAGAATATCGGTTAGCACAGAATATGTACTAAGTATGCGGGCATGAAATACATATGACAATATAGTATGACCAAGCAACATGACAAGGGGACAAGTGGTACGAAAGAAATGCACGTAGCCAAAGAGTAATATAACAATATGTTATTCCATGATGCATAAGATGCAATCCTACGATCATAATGTATAGGGGATGTAACCTCAACCGAAAATGGAGGAGACCCAAGCAAGCTACTATCAGGATCGGGACTACATGCCAAGTAGATCCCTAATCACCCTTAAACAAGGGGAAACAAATAAGTCTTCCCATCTAGGGAGAAATCCCATGTTGGCACATGGTTTGACAAAAGGGAGTATGGACCCTTGGAGATAGTCCACCCCGACTCTAATCCCTCGATACTAAGTCTCATCCCACTGAAATACATATATATACATGCAACTGTAAACCGGAAGACTTACATTCTTTTCAAATCATGCATCATTAGTAAAAACCAAAATCATTGATCAAAACCATGCTTATGCTTAGGCCAAGGGCCATCAAGATTTTCCAAAAATATTTTCATGATCATTCCATATCGATGCAATAAGAGTAGCCCATCTACATAGCTTATCATATCAAGCCTCAAAATCTGTCAAAGTGGTGCAAGCACCCAAAATGCTCAAAGAGTCATAACAAGAGACTATGTGATCACAAGCCTTAACATATCATACCATAACAAGAGTTTCATCATAACAATATTCAATGCATATGCCATGAATGAAGAACAAGTACATGGGTTATGGAATTCAAACTTCAATTCACAATTTCAAAGGTAATTTAACATAAATCATGAGAAATTTCATATTTAAATCATAATGCAAATTACCCATGCATAATTAAATAATAAGGGGACATGCACATTTATCCTTCAAGAACTTCCATGAACTCAAATCATAATTAAATCACCTAATTTCTACAACACATAATCCCAATCAACTAAATACATCAAAATTCAAAGAACCCATAACTAAAAGAAACTTAAAATCAAAAATTAAAGAGTAAGGTTGTTTGGTCTTCCTGGATTAAAAGAAATCCATGAATCAACCCACATACCTTACAATTGACCAAAGGAATTGAAGAATCAAGAAAGCAAGGTGATTTTCTCCAACTTTCTTCAAGCTTTCAACAATGGAGGTCAAGAGAATTTAGGAATTTTCAAAGAGCAATGAGGAGTGTTAGAATGGATGAAAAGGGGTTAGGGTTAGGTTAAGGGGGTTTAGGGGACCTTAGAAAGCCTAAAATGGGCCTAGGGATTAATTAAATTATGAATTAACCATTAATGAAATGGATAATTAATTGTAACACAGTGTCACACGGTTGGATTCAGGGCACTGTATACTAGTACACGGTCTGTGTACTGGACCGTGAGCCTTGCCTTGGTTTCGTCTTCGACTTGAACTCTCGGGGACTTTCTGGATCACTTCACGGAGGGGTATCACGGGCCGTGTGGATTCACATGGACTATGTACTGGTTATAGTAGCCATACTTGGCCCAGAAACTAGACCACACCTTTTCCAACTCACTGCCCTACTTGACGGACCCTCAAACGGACTGTTTGGAGTCTCACGGACCGTGGGGTGGTCTGTGGGACTTCACTTGGTCTATGGGTTGGGACATGACCACCCGAACCCACTGGACCCTCACACAGACCCCCACACATACTGTAGACCTTCACACAGTCCGTGGTATTATATTCATAGACCATTTCCAGAGCCTATTCCCAGCGTCTTTCGAATTACGGGCAGTCTCATTGCTTTGGCCATACTTCCTCATACGAACTCTGAATTGAGTGAAACTAGTTGCGTTACCAATATAACCTAAAGAGATTCAATTTTATATGTCATATCTCTCACAGTTCATCCCATACCAAAGGTTATGATTCCTCAAAGTACACTGCCCAAACGACCTCTCTAGGCCACCAAATGGTCTGTTTTGCATTCGGACTCTTAAACTCAACCCATGGATACCAAAATTCAATCATGACCAGTATAACATCATACAAGATCAACCATAAGAAGTTTTTGAAAATTTTTGGGTCGTTACACATCTATGTCGTAAAAGTAATAATGTCAAATCTTCAGGGCAAATACCACAACCACTAATTCAAGATCATGGGTCAGATAATTTTGTTCATGCCCTTTTAGTTACATTGAAGCATATGTTATGACCTTACCATTTAGCATTAGAACACAACCCAAACCAATACAGAAAGCATCACAATACACCACAAATGCATCCAACCCTTCTGGTAGTGTTAAAATAAGAGTCAATGTAAGATAATTCTTCAAAGTTGAATAACTCTTCTCACCATTGTCCGATTATTGAAATTTTACCTTCATTTGAGTCAACTTGGTTAAAGGTTCAACAACAGATGAAAATTCTTCAACAAATCTCTGGTAATACCCAACCAAACCATAAAAACTCCTAAAATCTAAAGGGTACAAAAGTCTAGGTCGATTTCTCACCGCAACGGTCTTCTTTGGATCAACCTTCCGAACACTACATGACCAAGTAATGCCACCTTCTTCAACAAAAAATCATATTTGCTGAATTTTTGCAAATAATTGTTTGTCTCTCAAAGTCTGAAGTGTGACCCTCAAATGATCCATATTCTCTTCCTCACTGTGGGAGTAGATCAAGATGCCATTTATAAGGACCATCAAAAATTTTGTAACGATCTGGACCTAGGATCTAGCCATGATACGATGAATGTGACACCCGAAGGCATCCCATCCAAGTCTCATGTTCATATCATAAGCATTCATAAGGTAAAATAGGCATATATCAGAGAAAAATAACAAGTAGAAGTATATATAAGCAAGAGTGCAAGTACATCATATCCATTTGTCCAATACATGCCTCTACATAAAGATCTTGACGGGGTTTAACACATAGCTCAGTAGCTCTCCCTCAAGATATACATCAATAGTAAAGAAAGTACTAAAGTCTCAACATACAAGAAAAATATCATAGAGCACGTTCCCAAAGCATAAGAACTCACCAATCTAATCTTCAAGTTGTAAGAATTTGAATGCTGGTCTTACTTTGGAACAATCTCCTTGTCGTCCTCCCCTATATGGTTAGTTCATGTAGGAAAAAAAGTATGCGTTAACACATGAAATGTACTAAATATGTACGTATTCCATGAACTAAAGTACATCACAATATAATAAATCTGCATAATTATAACAATGGATAAGGACATAATATGCATGAACATGGTATTTAAAAATCATGAGAAGAGGCATCATAAATCTATTCAAAACCTTAATATACATATATGAGAATAATACCATAACAGACATTCATAAGACCATATGGACTATTACATAAAATCCCGATTTTCACTCTACATCGAGCTAAGAGGAGTCTACTTTGCCAAGGTAAACTCGATCCCACCCTATAGGCTCTATCCTAGAACAATGAGAGCCATCATTTGACCTCACCCTTATAGAGCTAGCACAATGAATGTCCATCATATAAACTAATTGGATCCGTTAGCACACCTTTAAGGTATAAAATATAATCATCATTCCTATGACGACACATAGTTATGGGACCATGGCATCTACCAAGGCCCTCTCGGTGCTAAGTCATATCCCACGGAATACTTAATCATGTATATACATAGCTCCAACATACGTCATACTTTATTAAAATCATGCTTTTATAATTTTCAAATAATCATCATAGTCTTTCATGAAACATCATGTCATAAGAATATCCATCTACTATACTTTCATCATAATGTGGGTAAACATTCCCACCTTAAGATCATCATAATTATTTGGGTTTTCATCACTCTCTTTATCATAGAATCATCATAGCTTTTGTCACATCATAATTGTAATAATATCATTATTATTGAAAAGATACTTTTCATACTTGAAATCATAGGCATAAAAATGCATAGTTTTAACATAGAAGACTAGAGCTAAGTGTGGGTCCATGGACACTTGAGTCAAAATCATGCAATTGAATAGAATTCATAGATTAAGATATGCATTTGAATCAATTTAGAACTTCAGAAAAAGGAGCCCACATCATATCATTAAGCCATAATCATACATAGTTGAAAATCTCATACTTTTGCTTGAAAATCACATAGATCATAAAATTCATCATAATTCTTTTTTAATTAATCATAATTATCATGTAGGAATCAAAATTCATGCATTAGGAACCATAACTTAAAATTCTATAAGAATTCATCATAAAACTTTGATAAAAGAAGATTTTGCGAAGGGACTTCATGGATGAAACTAATCCATAAATGAAGCCCAATATAACTCAAGTTGAATCCTTAGAATTGGGGAAGAGAATCTGGAAAAACCTTGGTCAATCCTTCAAACTTGGCTTCAATGAAACCCTTGACTTAGAGAGAGAATTGTTGTGAACCCTTAAGAGGACTTTTGGAAATTAATAACTTTGAATGACCAAGGAATAGAGCTTTATAGGAGTTAAGTTGGTTAGGGTAGTTGGAGTAGTCAAAACGACAGAGTTTAGGACTTAGGTGGATTGAAAAAGTCAACTCCCTTAATTAAAAACTACGAAGACGTCCACGAGACCCCACTTACGATTCGCGGATGGGCTTACAGTTCATAACTTGAGTTGTAGATTAGGGTGTCACAAAAATGGAGCTACTAGAATTGCTTCTTATAATCCATGAATATATAGATGACTCATATAAAAATATACGGGTCATGGAACCCTTCGTAGGAAAACCCTAGATTAGACAAATTTTGGTTTTCCAGAGCCTCCACCTCTGAGACCTACTTATGGACTGTAGGAGAATATATGGCTCATCTGATAATTCATAAGTCAACTTCCAGAAATTCTTTAATTTTGCATTTTCACTAGGATCTTTCTACGATACCACCTAAGACTCATAGATTATTATACTGGTCGTAGACTGGCTCATATAACCTGACCTTTAGCAAGTTCTCACTCTTTCGGGTTTTCCAATCCCAGAAACATAAGGGGTGTTACTGTAACAACCCAAAATTTTTAGAACCTTGTAATGTTTATTGATATATGATTTGAACTTATTTGTGTTGATTAATGATCTTCATGAATCTCCCTTGAATGGTCGTATTCAAAGAAATCACATTGGTTGAGTGTTTCTTGATGTCTTATTGAAGTACTGATTTTAAATGGACATAAATCTTAGCACAAGTAGAACTGGAGGTCCTTGACCAATCCAATTAAAGTTCGTTAAGTTATCTTTCCAAAACACTTGGTTTTACTTGAAATGGAGTTCATATGAAGAAGTTATGACCTTTTTGGTGGGACTGCCTGCACAGGAATCTCATTTGGACAGTTGGAAGGGTCAACTTTAACTGGTAATATATCTTATCACATAGTGAACTATGTGTTCCATTATATATCAAATTGCATCTCTTCGAATTAGCTTTCCAACTAAACTAGTTTCACTCGATTCCGAGTTCGGAGTAAAATGTTATGCTTATTTTTGTAGGGACTGCCTGGGCTGGGTCAGTGAGGCTCACGACCCGTGAGACCATCCGTGAAGGTCTCGGGTTAAGATTTTAAAACACATTTTATTGGTTTTTTTTTATAATTTGACCCATTCCCAAGGTCTTTTATGATCTTTAAACTTATCCTAAGCCCCCAAATCAAATTTTAATCACTCACTCTCATTCCTCATTCAAACTCTCAAATTCAAATCATAAAATACTCTCTACTAGTGTTGAGGTTGAAGATTCAATTGGGGATTTAAGGAGGGCTTTCTTCTTCTCAATTCAATTTCTTATTCATTATTATTGGTTATCAAGATATGTGGGATTGATTCATGGTTCCTGTTTCAACCATGAAGACCCAAAACTTTTCTTCTTCAATTTTGATGAATTTTGCTCTCTTTGAAATTGAGTCTTTTAATTTATGAATTAATTAATTAAATTGAGTTGTGGGCTGTATTTTAATGTTGATTTCAAGATGAATTAAGCCCTAATTTATTGAATTTCATTGGATTTATGAAGGTTCAATTAAACATGAAGACCCAGAATTCTTCTTCTTCAATTTTTATGAAATCAAGCTTACTTTGCAAATATTTCTTTAAATCTATTGTTGATTTAATTAAATTGAAGTATGGGTTGTACTTTTTATATGATTTTTAGATGATTTAAATTCAATTATCATGGTTTTCATTAAAATTATGACGATTTGAATATGCATTGTCCCTTGAAAGCTTGTTTAGGCATGGGTAATTTAAATTGGATCTTTCTTATGGATTTCACTTGAATTTCATATTTTATTGTTGAATTAAGATTGAATCTCTATTTCCCATGTATTCATCTCATCATTCATGACATATGCATAAATGAAAGGTTTGACTTGATGAATTTCTTGATATTATTTGACTTGATTTTTGGTAAGACATGGAAATTGACTAGAATGTGATCACATCTTGTCTTGATATGCTCTATGAGAATTTTGAGTGTTTTTGGCTTTTTAGCCTAAGTATGAAAAGACTTGAATTACGGTTTGACTTTTTAGCCCAGCCTAGCATTGTATTGATTTGAAAGTACTTATCCTTCATTTGACAGCATGGATATGCATATGTATTCTTTTAGGATGAAGACCGAGCACCGATGGGATTGGAGTAGTAAGTGGACTATTCGCAAGGGTCCCACTCCTTTCTCATAAACTATGTGCCAGCATAGGTATCTTGATATGATATGACTTGTAAATCCTTCTGAAATGACTGGGTCGTAAGAAAGGTGGCCATCACACCAAAATCACCGGGTCGTAAAGTGTGGTGTGACTATCCTTGGCAAGTAGTCACCCTAATCTCGATGCGGGGGCTTGACATTGAGAGTTCATGTACTAGCTCGCATGTATTGTGATGTCGATTACGTCTCTTCCTCTATACTATAAGCATTTTGACATATCATGCATCATGAATTTCATGGCATATTGATATACTATTCTGTCTTATATACTTCTTATATATATATACATGCCCTTGTCATCTAGCTTATTTTAGTAGGTTCATGATCATACACATTGTATGCCTACATATTTAATGCATTCTATGTACTAACGTATATTCTTCATCTATATGATCTAACCATGTAGGGACCGGAGTCGATATATATCTACCTTTGGATGTTTAGCTTGGTGATCTCGGATTATTTCTAGTGGTGAGCCCTTTATTTCAAGGGCAAGACCTACCTCCCTCTACCTTATGTTTTTATTAGTTTATTTTCTATCTTATAACTTGAGGGTGAGCCCGGGTTATGTTGTGGCCCCCGACTTATTGTATGTTAGAGGCATTATTGGATATGTCAGATTCTATTGTACGCCCAAATTATATGTTGATTTGAGATGCTATGACTATTTATGCTTTGACTATGATTATGTTTATGCTATTATGATTTGCTTGATATGAATGTGCTTATGCGGAAAGTCCCTAACCCTTCTTGCCCCCATAGCTTGAGTCATACTTACCCACCCCTTAGAACGTAATTGTTATGTATTATGTGATTTATGCTTATCCCATTCCCGACGACATCTCCATAGCTTGAGTCCAAAGCCTCAGAATCCCTTAGACTTATGTGTTTTATTATGTTACGCGCTTCCGAACCAATGATGTGTGTGATGATGCTAAGATGGCTTGATCGAGGACGCTTGGGTTCTCTTTCACCATGTCACTTCTAGGCCCTACTCTCGGGTCGTGACAGTTACATTATCTCACCCTTGTGATCATTTGTTCTTAAATGAGATAGAACTATGATTGAATAGGGTAAAAACAGAGTCATCATCATAGCATATATGCAAAAATGTAACTTAATCATCATTTTCATGAAATAATCAAACTCATGCATTAAATATCATTAAAAATAGTTCCATGATCATGCGTGCATGCAACCTAACATGAGATACATATTCGTGAGAGTTTTGAAGGAATGGATTGTATTATGTACCTTAAGCTTGTGTAGAAGTAAAGAGGTAAGGGTATCATTTCATCATGTCCGCTTCAGCCTCCCAAGTAGCACTTTCAACTTGTGAATTTCTCCATAACACTTTTACAGATGCAACCTCTTTATTCTTCAATTCTTTACTTATCGGTCCAAAATCTCAATTGCCACTTCTTAATAAGTGAAAATCCTCCTTAATAGACACATCCTTCAATTGGCAACAAAATTTGGGTCACCCAAACATTTCCTCAGCATAGAAACATGAAACACCGGATGAACCATAGCAAATTCCATAGGCAATTCCAACTTATAAGATACCTTCCCAACTTTCTTTACTATTTCATAGGGCCCCACATACCTAGGGCTCAATTTCCTTTCTTGCAAAAATGAATTACTCCTTTCATTGGGAAAACTTTCAAATACACCTACTCACGTTCATTAACTCTAGCTCTCTCCTTCTCACATTGGCATAAGACTTTTTATGACTTTGGGCAGCCTTCAACCTTTATATTATGACTTTCACCTTCTCCATAGCATCAAGTACTAAATCTAGTCCAATTAAGGACATCTCTCCAATTTCAAACCATCCCACTGGTGATCTATATCGTCTATCATATAATGTTTCGAATGGAGCCGTACAAATACTTGAGTGAAAACTGTTGTTATAAGCTAATTCAATAAGAGGTAGGTAATCATCCCAACTTCCTTTGAAATCAAGCACACAAGCCCTCAACATATCTTCTAATGTTTGTATTGTTCATTCGGCTTTTCCATTTGTTTGAGAATGGAATGCAGTACTCAACTTCACCTTCGTACAAAGGCCCTTTTGAAATGACATTGAAAAATGAAAAATGATTTGAGCACCTCTATCCAATATGATGGATAATTGTACACTATGTGACTTCACTAATTGTTTGATATAAACTCTAGCATAATCTGCGGCACTATAGGAAGTCCTTACCAACAAAAAGTAGGTTATTTTTGTCATTCTTTCCACAACCACCCATATTGAGCTGAATTACTTCCTTGTCTTTGGCAACCCCGTGATGAAATTCATATTCACTATCTCCTATTTCGAAGTTGGTATCTCAATATCTTGAGTCAAGCCATAAATTCTTTGATGTTCCACCTTTACTTATTGGCAATTTGAACATTCCATTACACACATTTCTATATCTCTTTTCATGTCATTCCACCAATACATTTATTTCAAATCTCTATACATCTGGGTAGATTCTTGATTAAATGAATACTTGGAATTATGAGCTTCATCAAGAACCTTCTCCCTTAATCTATCCACATTAGGTATACATAATCGCCCTTGAGAACGTAATACTCCATCACCCCCTTATGAAAAGACATCTACCTTTTTATCAACTACCATCTTTTTAAACTCCACCAGAGTAGGATCCATGTCTTGCTTTGTTTTGACTTCCTTCATTAAGAATGATTTTACCCCATTGGGTACTAACGCACCACCATCACTCAAGCTATTGAACCTTACCCCTAAATAAGAAACACGAATCAATTCTTTGACTAATTATTTATTTTCACCTTCAACATATGCCATGCTTTCCATCGACACTCTACTCGAGGCATAGACTATAATATAAGCTTTACCAGGGTGACACATCCCACTCATATCATAATCTTTAAGAAATTCCAACCATCTTCTTTGCCTTAAGTTCAAATCCCTTTGTCTAAACACATATTACTGACTCTTATGGTCAATGAATATATCAACATGTACCCTATAGAGATAGTGTTGCAAAAACGTTAAGGCAAACACAAGAGCCAACACCTCAAGATCATACATCAAATAGTTCTTTTAATCAACTTTCAATTTCCTTGAAGCATATGCAATGACCTTTGCATATTGTATCAACACACAACCTAAGCCTATATGTGAGGCGTCCCAATACAAAAATAAATCATCCAAACCTTTGGGCAATGTCAACACAAATGCCAAAGTAAGACGAGTCTTCAACGTTTGAAAACTCTTTTTGCATTCATCAGACTACTGAAATCTTACCTTCTTTTGGGTTTGCTTTGTAAAGGGAGAAGCAATGGAGGAAACTCCCTCAACAAACCTTCTATATTATCCAAGAAAACCCAAAAAGCTTCTAATGTCGGGTGGACACAATGTTCTAGGCTAATTCTTCACCGTCTCTATTTTCTTTGGATCAACTCTAATACCATCATTCGAAATAATATGACCAACAAAAGCTATCTCTCTTAGCCAAAATTTGCACTTGCTAAACTTGGGAAAGGATTGTCTATCTCTCAATGTTTGCAGTATGATCCTCAAATTATCTTCATGCTCTCTCACATCTCGAGAATACGCCAATATATCATCTATGAATGCCACCACAAACATATCCAAATGCGATTTGAAGATCTTGTTCATCAAATCCATAAAAGTGGCAGGGGAATTTCTCAGTCCAAATGACATACCTAAAAATTCAAAATGACCATATCAAGTTCTAAATGCCGTCTTCGAAATGCCATCTTCTTTTACCCTCAATTCATGATATCCAAACTGGAGATTAATCATAGAAAAGTAGCCTACATCTTGTAGTTGATCGATGAGGTTATCAATCCTTGAAAGTGGATACTTGTTTTTTATGGTTACTTCATTCAATTGTCGATAATCCACACACATCTAAAGTGAACCATCCTTCTTTCTTACAATTAATACAGGAGCACCTCATGGTGACATTATAGGACTTATAAACCCCTTATCAAGTAAGTCCTTTAATTGATCCTTCAATTCTTTCAATTCTGCTGGGGTCATTCAATATAGAGGGATGAAAATAGGTTGGGTGTCGAGTACAAGGTCAATACCAAAATTAATTTCCGTTACGAGAGGAATACCTGGTAGATCATCAGAAAATACATAGGGGAAATCATTTACGATAGGGATCAAATCAAGAATAGGAATATAAGATTCAACATCAATGACTCAGACAACATGATATAGAAAACCTTTAGAAATTATTTTCTTAACTTTCATATAGGAGACAAACTTCCCTTTGGACACAAAATTCGTTCCGTTCTAAGATAGGCTCATTAGGGACTTGGAATGTGACCCTACGGACTCGACAATCAATAAAAGCATAGGATGCATGTAACCAATCCATACTAAGAATAACATCAAAACTGGTCATATCAAGCTCAACTACATCACATAGAAAGACCTTACATAAGACCGACACGGGATAACTTTATAGACTTTCTTGGTTAGGATTGGCTCACCAATAGGAGTATATACTGAATAAGGCTCTAAAAATACTCCTGGAGACACATAAAATTTTATGTCAACATAAGGAGTAACAAAATACATATTGGCACTAAGATCAAGAAAAGCTTACATATCATGATCAAAGACTTTTAACATATCAGTAACCACATCAGGAGCCTCATCAACTTCTTGTCTAGCATACAAGGTAGAAACTCGATTGCCATGTAGACCACCACCTTAATCTTGGACACCTTGTTGCACTTTACCTCTTTGAACCACTTGACCTTGAGGACGTCTTTCTTTACCTTTATTAGAAATATTAGGACACTCGACGATCTTGTGCCCCATCTTCTCACAAAAAAAATATCTACTAGAGCCTCTCAAATATTCATCAACATAGTTCTTCTCGTACTTAGGACATCTAAGAGGAATAGCACCACCTTTCGACGCATCACCTTGCGCCTTAGGATTGACTCTTTTCCCTTTGTCTAACCTTTGAGGAGCACCCTTTGAATACCCTTAGCCTTGTTGGAATCGGCCACCATCGGATTTACCATAAAAAACCCACCTTCATAGCGAGCCCTTTTGGACTCCCTTGACCTTATCTTTTGTAACTTTTCACTCTCCACTTTTTTGGCATAGATCATGAGTCTAGAGATTTCATCTCCTTAACGAGAATGGAAGCCTCACATTCTACTTTCACCAAGTAAGACACGCCCATGATGAATTTGTTCATACGGGCCCTTGAGTCGGCCACCAAAGATGGAGCAAACTTGGAAAATTTAGTAAATTTGAGGGTATATTCCCTCACACTCATTCCACCTTGCCTTAGGTTCATGAACTTCATTACCGTGGACTCCCTTATCTTAATATGGAATAAAAAATCGGGCAAAGCATCTTTAAACATATCCCAATCTATAGCACCTTCATTAACCCTCTTGAGCTTCCATTGGGTGAACCATACTTGAGCCACACCCTTAAGTTTGTATGTTGCTAGTCTAGCCATTTCCTTAAAAGACATTCCCAATTTTTGCACTATCTTGTAGATCTCATCAACGAGCTCTTGTGGATCTTCATCCACCTTAGAGCCATAAAAGTTTGGCGGATTCATTCTATTAAAATCCCTTATCCTTGAAGATGGAGTGGGAGTCTTTGGGAATGCAATAACATGAGCCAACATAGTGATGGTGGCTCTAAACTCATCATTGAAAACATGGTCCACTTGAGGGTCTTAAGGACCAAGAGGAGATTGGTCCACATTATCATGATTTCCCCATGGTAGTGAAGCACATCGTGGATCCATTTCTGAAAATACCACAGGAAAAGCATTAGGACACAAAAATTTCAAAAGGCACGACATAGAGTTCAAAGAAGTAAAGTTTTCCTAAAATGCCTCATAGCCTCCTATTCATCGATGTGGCATGCTTCATACCAATGAATAATACTCTACTCAATACGGTATGTTGGACTCCCTGGGATGCTTTCAAATTTTATGCTCTGATACAACTTTTGTCATGACCTGAGCATAGGGCCTAGCCATGACACGACGGGTGTGACACCAGAAGGCATCCCATCAGAGCCCCGAGTTCATATCATAAGCATTCATAAGGAAAAATAAATATATATCAAAGAAAAATAACAAATAAAAATATATATATAAGCAATAGTGCAGGTACATCATATCCATTTATCCAATTCATGCCTCTAAATCAAGATTTTGGTGGGATCTAGTACATTGCTCACTAACTCACCCTTAAGATATACATCAATAGTAAAGAAAATACTAAAGTCTCAACATATAAGGAAAACATCATAGGACACATTCTCGAAGCATGGGAACTCATCAATCTAATCTTCAAGCTCTAAGAATATGAATGTTAGTCTCACTGTGGAATAATCTCCTGGTCGTCTACCCCTACATGGTTTGATCATGTAGGAAAAGAAGTATGTATTAACGCATGAAAGATACTAAGTATGTAGGTAGGTCATGAACCAAAGGATATCACAATATCATCAACATGCAAAATTATAACAATGGATAAGGACACAATATGCATGAATATGCCATTTAAAATTCATGAGAAAAGGCATCATAAATCCATTCGTAACCTTAATATACATATATGGGAATAAGACCATAATCGACATTCATACGACCATGAGTACTATTACATGGAATCCTGATGTTCACTCTATATCGAGCTAAGAGGAGTCTACTTTGCCAAGGTAAACTTGATCCTCACCCTATAGACTCTATCCTCGTATGGTAAAACTATCATTTGACCCCAACCTTTAGGTCTATCCTAGAATAGTGAGTGTCAATCATATAAGTTAATTGGATCCGTTAGCACACCTTTAAGGCATAAAAGATAATCATCATTCTTATGGTGGCACATAGTAATAGGACTGTGGTATCTATTAAGGCCCTCTCATTGATAAGTCATATCCCATGGAATACTTAAATCATGCATATACATAGCTTCAACATAAGTCATATTTCATTAAAATCATGCTTTCATAATTTCAAATAATCATCATAGTCTTTCATGAAACATTATGTCATAAGAATAGTTCATCTGCTTTACTTTCATCATAGTGTGCATAAACATTCCCAACTTAACATCATCATAATTATTTGAGTTTTCATCACCCTCTTTATCATAGCATCATCATAGCTTCGTCACATCATCATTGTTATAATGTCTTCATCATCATCTTTAGTGAAAATATGCTTTTCATAGTTAAAATCATAAGCATAAAAATACATAACTTTGTCATAGAAGACGAGATCTAAGTGTGAGTCCATGGATACTTGAGTCAAAATCATGCAATTGGGTAGGATTCATAGAGTTAAATATGAATTTAAATCAATTTAGAACTTTATAAAAAGAAGCTCACATGAAATTATTAAGTCCTAATCATACATACTTTTGCTTAAAAAATATACAGATCATGAAATTCATCATAATTCATGTTTAATTAATCATAATTATCATGTAAAATTCAAAATTCATGCATTACGAACCATTGCTTAAAAGCCCATAAGAATTCATCATAAAACTTTGATAAAAGAAAGTCTTTGGATGGGGCTTCATGGATCAAACTAATCCATGAATGAAAATCTACGTAACTCATGTAGAATTCTTAGAATTGGGGAAGAGAATTTGGAATAATCTTGGTCAATCCATCAAACTTGGCTTCAATGGAACCCTTGACTTAAAGAGAAAATTGTTGTGAACGTTTGAGAGAACTTTTGAGAATTAAAAACTTTGAATGACCTAGGAATAGGACTTTATAGGACTTAAGTTGGTTAGGGTAGTTGGAGTAGTCAAAATGACATATTTTAGCACTTAGGTGGATTGAAAAATTCAAAAATACCCTTAATTAAAAACTACTTAAGCCATCCACAAGACTCCACTTACGGGTTGTGGATGGGCTTACAGTTCGTAACTTGAGTCATAGATTAGGGTGTCACAAAAGTTTAACTACTAGAATTGTTGCTTCTGATCCATGAATACACATACGACTCATGGAAAAACATATAGGTCATGGAACCCTTCATAGGAATACCCTAGGTTAAGACAAATTTTAATTTCCCAAGGCTTTCACCTATGAGACCTACTTACGAATCGTAGGAGAACATATGGCTCGTCTAATAATTTGTAAGTAAAATTTCAGAAATTCTTTAACTTTCTATTTTTACTAGGTTCTTTCCATGACACCACCTATAGCTCGTAGATTATTATATGGGTCGTAGACTGGCTCGTATAACCTGACCATCAGCAAGTTCTCAGTCTTTCAGTTTTTCCAATTCCAAAAACATGAGGGGGATTAAAATTTATCAAGATATGACTTGAAGACCTAATATATAAGATCCATGAACACCACCGGATCATTAGTCGACCCAAATGACATAACCATAAACTCAAAGGGCATATACCTTGTCCGAAAAGTCATCTTAAGAATATGACACTCTCTTACCCTCAACTAATGATGCCTAGACAGAGATCAATTTTAGAGAACCGAGTAACCCCCTGTAACTGATCAAATAAATTAGCTATCCTCCGTAGTGTATACTTTTTCTTTATAGTCACCTTGTTCAATTTTATGTAGTCTATACACATTTGAAGCGCCCCATCTTTCTTTCTCACAAACAACACAGGAAAACCCCACGGTGAAAGATTTGGCTTGATAAAACCTTTTTCCAACATGTCATTCAGGTCTTTTAACTCTATTGGGGCCATTCGATAAGGAAGAATGAAGATAGGATGTGTATCAGAAAGACGATATATGCCAAAGTCAACTTCCCTTTCGTGAGGAATGCCGGGTAAATCTTTGGGAAAGATATCAGGAAATTCATTCAATATGAGAATTGACATCCCTAACCCTTTTGATATGATAAATTTACCCCTTGGAAATTAATATTTGGGCCTTATGATAAGAGATGAATCAACCTTTGAACGTTGAGTAGCTACCTATAAATTCAAGAATTCACTCATTTTATAATTGGAATTTGACCTTATCGGTCCTATAATCTATAGATGCATAAGAAACATGCAACTAATCCATCCTATGAATAAAATCAAAATCAACTATCTCAAGCTCAATGAGATCACAAGGAATAATTTTATGCAACACTGACAAGGACAACTCTGATAGACTTTTTGGCCTATAATTGACTCACCCACGAAAATATACACAAAGAAAGGTTCAACCAAGATTTCAGGACTCATATCAAACTTAGTAGCCAAAAAATAAGTGATAAAAGATAAATTGGCACCTAGATCAAGCAATACATACACTTCAAGGTAAAGACCTTCAACATATCGATAACCATATTAAGAGTTTCTTCCACCTCTTACCTAGCATGTAGGGCATAAAATTATTTGTTCCATTGAGCACCAACATGTTGAACCCTCTATTACTCTTGACCAGCCAAAATAACCTATTCTTAGGGATTAACTTCTTGAACTTTGTTTGCCGTATTTGGACACTTGAATAATTTATGACCCATTTTACCGTATTTATAGCATGCACCAGAACCTTCCAAACACCTCCCTATGTAGTTCTTCCCACAAATAGTGCACCTTGGAAAGTGTTGTCTACCACCACCTTGAACCTTAGGTCATTACACCCTATCCTTATCAAATCACTAATTCAAACCTTGAAATTACCCTTGTCTTTGGAACCTTTGACCTTGTTGAGGATGGTCACTTCCACCACCAAACCTAGCATTGGAGAACCCATCTATAACTAGGCTGTCTTAGACTCTCTCATCTTCCTATCCTTGAGTTTCTCACCTTCAATTTGCTCGGCTTAAGTCATGAGTCGAGAGATATCCACCTCCTTCACAAGCATAGAAATCTGACACTCTTTAACAACCAAGTATGACATTCCTTAAATGAACTTGTTCATTCTGGCAGGAGGATCAACAACCAAGGATGGAGAATATTTTGAAAGCTTAGTAAACTTTAGGGCATACTCTTTCACACTCATATTTCCTTGCTTGAGATTGATAAATAAAGTCAGTTTTGCTTCCCTAAGCACAAGTGGGAGGAAAATGTCTAGAAAACCAAATTTGAATTCTGCCCAACCAATCATACCTTTATCCACCCTTTCGGATACCTATTTAGTGAACCACACTTGGGCCACTCCTTTAAGATGATATGCTGCCAATTTTGTCTTCTCCTTTGAAGTCACTCCCAGGATATCCAATACCTTATATACCTCATCAATGAACTCTTAGACATCTTTAGCTATCTTCAAACTATGAAAATTAGGAGGGTTCATCAGAGCAAAATTCCTCACCCGAGATGGAACTCGAGAGGGTTCTTCCAAGCAAAATCTCTTACCCTAGCTGGAACTCGAGAGGGTTCATCCAAGAAATATCCCTTACCCTAGTTATTTGGGTAGGCACATGAGGAGAAGGAGTAGCCAAACCTTGTTCAGCCTAGGTTGCCACAACCCGAGAAAACATAGCAACAACTGTTTGGAATTAAGCATTGGTGACTTGCTCTCTTAAAGGGTCATGATGAGTTTAATCCTCATTTGCACAAAGTTCTCTTGGCTCAAGTACTCTTCTTGGAGATATTTTCTAAAAATCACATAGAATAATAGTACGAGTTAGGAAGCCTTAGGACACATTCTATGGCACGACATAAATCATAAAAGAGGTGAAATATTTCATAAAATGCATCATAACCTCCCATTTATAGATGTGTCGCACTTCACACCCATGAATAATACTCTACTTAACGCAACATGTTGGACTCCCAAGGACACTTCAAAACCAAGCACTCTGATACGAAGTTTGTCATGATCAAAGCTACGCCAAGGGTGTAAGACGGCGAATGGGATCCCAAGTAAACCCCAAACAAGTCATCTTAGCATATCATAAGAATTCAAGGTAATAAGAGGAGAATAGCATAAGAGAAAGCTATATATAATCATAGTTGAAGCATAAAAGTTACAAGAGGTACAACTCAAAGAGTAATACATCAAGTCTAATAAGACTCTAATCCATAGACTAGGCGGGGGCTAAGATATGTCACAAGCTCATCGTTAATTAAAAATAAAAAATAGTCTCAACATAACATATAAGTTAGATAAAATTATATTTCATCGTCAAAGCATAAGGACTATCCCAATTCGACTCTACAAGCAATCAAAATCTAGCCATGAGGATGAGGAGAAAGATAGTGTAACGACCCAAAAAATTTTAAACTTCTTAATGGTTGATATTGTATATTATTGGAATGACCATGGTTGGATTTTAGTATTCATGGGTTGATTTTAAGTGGCCGGATTCAAAACAGACCTTTTGGTGTCAAAGAGAGGCCGTTTGGGTAGTGTATTTTGAGGAATCATAACTTTTGATACGGGAAGAATTGTGTAAGCTAATTTATATGGAATTGAAGTTCTTTGAATTATATTTTCAATGCAACTGGTTTCACTCGATTCGGAGTTCGTATGAGAACGTTATGGCGAAATAGTGAGACTGCTCGTAATTGGAAGGACGCTGGAAATGAGTTCTGGAAATGGTCCAGGGACAAGACCACGGACCGTGTGAAGGTCCATGGTCTGTGTGGGGGTTTTTGGGGGGTTCCAGTGGACTCCTGGTGGACAGGACCCTGGCCATGGACCAAGGCAAAGCCCACGGACCACCCCATGGTCCGTGAGACTCCGCACGAGCAGTGAGGGGGTCCCGTGAAGTGGGGCAGTGTGTTGGTTAGCTTGTGGGGCTGGAATCCGGGCCAAGTGTTGCTCCACATACCATTACATGGTCCGTGTGAAGCCACACGGTCCGTGAGACCCCTCTGTGAAGTGATCCAGAAAGTCCCCCGAGAGTTCGAGTTGAAGTCGTGACTAAGGCTAGCCAAACGATCCAGTACACAGACCGTGTATCACTGGATGGCCCCCTGTAGCCATCCGTGAGACCCTGTTGCAGTTAATTAGTCTATTTCATTAATGGTTAATTCGTAATTTAATTAGATTATATGCCCCTTTTAGGCTTTCTAAGGTCCCCTAAACCCTCTTAACCTAACCCTAAACCCTTTTCATCAATCCTAACACTCTCCATTACACTTTGGAATTTCCAAAATTCTCTTGACCTCCATTGATCAAAGCTTGAAGAAATTTGGGGAAGATAATCCTTGTTGTAAAATCCTTCAATTCTCTTGGTTAATTTCAAGGTATTTGGGTTTGATTCATGGATTCCCTTTCATCCATGAAGACCCAAGAACTCTCCTCTTAAAATTTGATTTTTAAGTTTTAATTAAGATTGGGTTCTTTAAATTTTAAAGTATTTAATTGATTGGGATTATGTACTATAGAAATTAGGTGATTTAAATTTGGTTTAAGTTGAATTTCATGAAGGTTTAATAGTTGTGATGATGATCAAGTTATGCATGTACTTTTACTCTTGATTTATGCATGGATATTATTTAAATGATGATTTGAAGGTTGGTTTAACTTGGAATTTCTCATGAACTACTCTTGATTTGAATTTGAAGTATGAATTCCATTACCCATGCTATTCACATTGTTCCTCATGGAATTGCATGCATGATTCATGGATTTATGATGAAATGTTTTATATGGGCTAATTACCAAACATGTTTATGACTATGATTTTGAATTAGTATGGGTTATGGCTAGGTTGTGGTCATACTAAGTCTATGATATGGATCTTTGAGCAACATGGGTGCTTGCACCAACATGATATGATATGATGTGACAAGAATGGAGCTACTCTTATGCATGGAGTTTGACATGAAGGTTTGTTTGGCTTTTTAGCCCATGATTCATGATTATGACAGATGTTTGACTCTTGTTAAGTATGCATAAGTGTATTGGAAGCATGTTTCGCTTCTAAGACAAAGAATGCATGATTTGATGTCAAGTGTCAAGTTTTGTTTTAAAAACATGTATACGCATATGTATTCTTGTGAGATGATGACTTAGTACCGAGAAGGATTGGAGTATTAAGTTGGTTATTCTTAAGGGTCCCACTCCTTTCCCGAAAGTATGTGCCTCCATAGGTTGCTACCAAAATGGGAGACCCGTAAGGTATGTTTTGATATGATATGATATTCTATGCTATGTTATGTAAATCCTTCCAAAATGGGTGACCCATAAGGAAGGTGGCCATCACACCAAAATGGGAGGCCTGTAAGGTGTGGTGAGATTACCTTCGGTAAGTAATCTTCTCTGATCCAGTAGGAGGACTTTTATTGGGCAAGTTCATGTTGTAGCTCACATGGATTTGGATGTCGATTATGATTTCATCCCCTCTATACTATATGCATTATGACATTTCATGCATCATGACTTTCATGGCATATTGATATATTGTTCTTTCTTATATTCACTTCTATATATGTGCCCTTGCCATGTAGGTTGTCATAGGTTCATGTGCATATGCATTTGCATGCCCGCGTACTTAGTGCTGTATTATGCTAACCCATACTCTTGTCTACTTTTTCTAACCATATAGGACCCGGAGAAGACTTCTACATTCCACCGAACGATATGTGATCATCTCGAGGATTATTGCTTTTGGTAAGCCCTTTTGTTCAAGGGCAATAGCCACTTTCTATCTAGCTAGTATTGCTTTTACTTTCTGTACTTATGTATTGAGGGTGAGCCTCAAACTATGTCAAGGACCCGTTTATCTTATATAGAGGCTTATTGGATAACTAAACTCTTGTACGTTGGATTATAATTGTTGAATATTATGATTATTGGAATGTTATGCTTTGTGAGCCTTGACTATGTAAATGGTATTGATTATCCTTATGACTTGATGTTGGGATTGTGTGTTGATTATGTGTTTATGTGGAAAGTCCCATAACCCTGGTGTGCCCCCATAGCTTGAGTCCTACTTACCCGCCCCTTAGAAATACTTGCAATGTGCTATGTGATCCATGTTCTTCCCATTCCCGGCAACATCCCCATATCTTGAGTCCAAAGCCTCGATTCTCTTAAAGCTTAAGTGTTATGTATTTACTTTCACTCTTTTGAACCAATGATGTGTGTGATGATGCTATGATGTCTTGATCGAGTACTTTTGGGTTCTCTTTCGCCACGTCACATCTAGGCCCCCATCCGAGTTGTGACAAAGATGGTATCAGAGCTCTAGGTTTGTAATGATCCTCAAATTCCATCATGCCGCATCACTTAGAGTCTCGTTCATGGGTGTGATGCACGTCATACCTATGTGTTAGAGGCTATGACGATGTTTTTGGAACTTATCACTTCATTATCTCTTGTATCGTGCCTTGTACCCTTTATGAGATTTCTCTAAACTCTTAGTTCTTGTCGCTCTTTCAGAACATGCCTCCCAGAAGAGCTCCCTTTCCCCGTCATGCTTCCGAATTTTAAGAACAAGCTCCTCGGGCACCGGTAGAGGAGCAGGTGTCCCATGCTAAGTTCAGAAAGGTGGTATCCATGTTGGCCCAAGCTGTGGCCAACCAAACCCATCTGGTGAATCCCGTGAACTTTGATACTCCAGCTTCAAAGGTGAGGGATTTCACCCATTTGAACCCTCCGGAGTTCTATGGCTCTAAGGTTGATGAGGATGCTCAAGATTTCATTGATGAACTCACCAAGGTATTAACTATCATGGGTGCTGGATCAGAGGAGAAGGCAGAGTTAGCGGCTTATCAACTAAAGGATGTGACACAAGTATGGTACAACCAATGGTTTGTTAAGAGGATGATAGATTTTAAGATTGGATGGGAGAAATTCAAAATATCCTTTGTTGATCGGTTCTTTCCTCTTGAGCTTAGGGAGGCTAGGATGACTGAGTTCATAAATCTTTGATAGGGTACCATGATAGTGAGGGACTATTCCCTTAAGTTTACTAACCTTTCCAAATATTTCCCTATGCTTGTATCGGATCCCCGTGCAATAATGCACAAGTTCATCTCGGGTATTTTGGAATTGGTGGTGAAGGAGTGTAGGACCTCTATGCTCATTTTTGACATGGATATCTCTCGGCTCATGACTTATTCCGAACAAATTGAGGGAGATAAACTTAAGGAAAGACAGGTGCATGAAGCTAAGAGGGCCCGATTTGATGACTGGTTCTCTTACTCAAAAAGTGGTGGTAGTGGTTTTGGTTGATTCCATCAAGGCCAAGGTTTGAATATGAGGGTTGCTAATTTGAGAGTGCCTCCTCCTAAGGTAAAAGTTGAAGGTGGTCCCCGAATTCCACTTTGTGGCCAATACAAAAAGCATCATATGGGTAATTGTAGGAAGACTTTGGGTGCTTGCTATGGATGTGGCGGTTTGGACCACAAGGTTTCTGATTGTCCAAGGGGTGCCAAGAAAGATCAAGTGGCTCCTGGTGGTAAAGGGCCTCCAAAGGCTCCGGTTGGTGGTGCTCCAAGAAACAACTGGTTCTATGCTCTCCATGCCCGCCAAGAGGTGGAGGAAGCTTCTGACGTTGTGACTGGTATGTTAAAAATCTTTGATTTTGATGTTTATGCTTTACTTGATCCGGGTGAAAATTTATCTTTTGTGACTCCTCTGTTGGCTGTTAGATTTGGTGTGAGTTTTTATACCTTGAGGGAACCTTATTCGGTGTATACTCCCGTGGGTGATTCTATTGTGGCCCGAAAAGTGTATAGGGGTTGTCCCATGAATGTATTGCATAAAGTGTTCCCCGTGACCTTGTAGAACTTGAAATGTATGATTTTGATGCTATTCTTGGGATGGATTGGTTGCATGCATCATATGTTTCAATTGATTGTAGAACTAGGTGGGTCAAGTTCTAAGTCTCTAATTAACCTGTATTGGAGTGGGAGGGTAGCAACTTTGTGGTTAAGGGTCGGTTTATTTGCTACCTTAAAGCCCGGAAGATAATTGGAAAGGGGTGTATCTACCATATCATGCGGGTTAGAGATATGGAGGGTAAGTCACCTAGGCTTTCCGTTGGTAAAAGAGTTCCCCGATGTGTTTCTCGAGGATTTTCCCGGGATCCCTCCTGATAGAGAAGTGGACTTTGGTATAGACCTTCTTTTGGATACTCAACCCATTTCCATCCCCCCTTATCGTATGGCTCCGGCGGAGTTGAAGAAGTTGAAAGATCAATTGAAAGATTTTTTAGAGAAAGGGTATATTAGACTAAACATTTTACCTTGGGGATCTCCGCTATCATTTATGAGGAAAAAGGATGGGTCTCTCCGGATGTGTATTGACTATAGGAAATTAAACAAGGTGACCGTTAAGAATAGGTACCCGTTGCCTAAGATTGATGATTTGTTTGACCAACTTCAAGAGGCTACTTATTTCTCCAAGATAGATCTCTGTTCGGGTTATCATCAATTAAAGGTGAGGGAGTGTGATATTTTGGAAATGACTTTCCAAACTCTTTATGGTCATTTTGAGTTTGTGGTGATGTCATTTGGGTTGACAAATGCTTCGGCGGTGTTTATGGATCTTATGAATCGGGTGTTCAAGCCGCTCCTTGATAATTTTGTGGTGGTCTTTATTGATGACATTTTGATTTACTCTCGTAGTGAATAAGAGCATCTGGGTCATTTGAGGTTGGTTCTCCAAACGTTGAGGGAAAAACAATTGTATGCCAAATTTAGCAAGTGCGAGCTTTGGTTGGGAGAAGTTTCCTTCCTTGGTCATGTGGTGTCCGGTGATGGCATCAAGGTTGATCCTAAGAAAGCTAAAGCGGTGAGGGATTTGCCTAAACCATTGACTCCTTCGGATATTAGAAGCTTCCTTGGTTTGGCCGATTATTATAGAAGGTTTGTTGAAGGGTTTTCCTCTATAGCATCTCCATTGATCAAGTTGACCCAAAAGAAGGCCAAGTTTGTGTGGACCAATGAATGTGAGAAAAGTTTAAAAACTTTGAAGGATCGACTTACATTGGCTCCGGTTTTGACTTTGCCGAATGGATTAGATGGGTTTGTGGTTTATTATGATGCATCATGAATTGGTTTGGGTTGTGTGCTTATGCAACATGGCAAGGTGGTGGATTATGCTTCTCGATAATTGAAGGTGCATGAACAAAACTATCTGACTCATGATCTTGAGTTAGCGGCGGTAGTGTTTGCTTTGAAAATTTGGTGACATTATTTGTATGGGGTGCATGTGG